>CM031377.1:78097491-78334074 GCA_018208015.1 Medicago ruthenica | reverse complement strand
GCTGAAAAGGCTAGTTTTAACGGCAATAATTTAAGTCTTCAAATTTTTGTCCAAGACTGTCTTTAAAAGTCACCTAATATAAACTCAAGCCAATGTTCCAATTCCATCTAAGAGATGCGAAAAAAATAACATAGCTCCCTAGAAGATAGTAAATTTTGTTCTATTTTCTTTTTAATGTAAAAATCATTTAAAAAATGTTAAATCCGGCAAAGAAAAAATATTCCAAGATTCTCGAAACGGCAGGACAATCTATTAAAAAAAAAGTGATTTCAAATGGAAGTTGAGTAGTTACTAACTGTATTCAGACACAAATGCTACAGCTTGTAACTGGTACTATATTGGTCGAGTAATGTGAAGTCAATGTATCAAAATGTGAGTTTTCATAGAAAATTTTAAGCAACCAGAAATTCTAGCCAATATGAGGGACACGTTGTGATGCCACTGTTTTCAAAGTCACCCGTTTTTATTTTATTCAGAATCATTCCATTAATCTACTACTTGCCAAGTTGACCTTGTACTTATCTTGGTTATTTAAATTTATCAATTTGATACTATAAAAGACTACAAACATGATATTTGTACAAGAATAAAGTTTAGAACTAAGAATTTTAGGGTTTTGAGATGGAGAATACACAAACACTGCTACGACTATTACTAGCACACCTTCAAGCTCAACGGTTTTGAGAACTGTTCTTTTACTTTTGAGGGTGTTAACTTTTGTGTTTCTTCTCATTGCTCTCATAGTCATTGTCTTAACCAAGGAATCTTCAGAGACAAGTTTCGGGGAATCGGAAATTAAGTTCAACGACATCCATGCTTTTCGGTGAGTATTAATGCAGTTTGTAGTTATCCAATTAATTATATACTCCCATTATAATTGATGGATCTATATAGATACATCAATTATTAAAACAATACTCCCTCCGTCCCTTTTTATAGGAGTAGTTTATGTAACACCTACACTAAATTATCTAGAAATTTAGCATGCATATTAATCTGATATCGGATACATTAAAATTTACAATAATTAATATATACAAACCACTGAATGAGTACAATTTGCTCGTTTACATAAATATCCAAATATCATATAATACATGTTCATATACATATATAAAATCTGTCAACCTCCTGAGCTTGCCAAAGCGAGCATCTGCACTCCATCCAGCGTCTTCCTGAAGATCTTCATGAACATCTCTTGCTAACCTATGAACCTGCACCAGAAGGATTGGGGTGAGACATAACGTCTCAGTGAGCTCCAACCCAACCTACTGTTGGCAACCACGGGGGAAACCTAGGGTCGCCGTGCCTACTCTTAGCGATCTTGGGGATACCTACGATCGCTGTCATTCTTTACATTTACCGCGATCAAGGGGAAAACCTAGGATCGCTTCATTGTCTTATCTCATGCATTTCATACTCTATTCTTATCTTAGTCTTATACGTAGTGATCTTGGGGACATCCTATGATCACATCTCGTTCACTAGGAACTAATCATCATGTCTCGTATTACATATAAAATATACATATTCATTTTCATATTCGTATTCATCTTTCATATCATAAAGTTAGAAGTTAGGGTTGAACAAACAATCATTATCTTGGTTCATTTTACGGAGTGGCATCCGGGCTGGAGTAACCTCGAAGTACATCTCCCATCATACCGGTGAAATGCCTATCATATCAGGCTAATCACGGACTCCTCTTATCTTTGTGTAGGCAACCCTCTCTTGAGCCCCATCCGGCATATCCGAGCCTGCTGGACACAATTTGCATGTAGACAACCCTCTCGGGAGAAGTCCCCATCCGGCGTAACCCGGAGCCTACTCAGACATGCTTAATCTTTTACATACGTGTGGACAATCCTCTCGGAAGAGTTTCCCATCCGGCGAATCCCGGAGTCTGATGAACACGTTTAACATAGTCTTATAAACTTACGTGTGGATAGCCCTTTCGGAGAAACTCTCATCCGGCATAATCCGAAGTCTGATGAACACGTATAATCTTTATCATTAATTCTTAACTTTCGTTCTTAAGCATATCTATTACGTTCATATTTCTTGTGCATATCTAATCATTCTGTAATGCTTAACCTATTAGAGGTTCTTAACTATAAGCATATATCTTCTTGTGCTTAGTGTGCGCACCTCGTTTTTTTTCCTCGGGGAAAAAGACGCGCAAATCCTCCGGGGTCGTTCGCAACGCTCGGAGGTGCCTTTGTGAAGCCGCCACCAAAGTTTTTGTGTAAAGGGAACGTTGATAAACCCTTAAGTTTTTTTTGTTGTAAAGGGAAACGATAATAAAACCCTTTAGACGATGAGGATAAGGATTTGGTCATCGCAACCATTGTCGGGTTCGGGAGTCGATTACGCAAGGGGAAGGTATTAGCACCCCTCACGTCCGTTGTACTCAACGGGAACCTCCTATTTGGTTAAAGCTTGAATTGTTTTTTTTTAATACTTTGCGCGCATGTTCATTTATGTTAAAAATATAATAAAAAGGGGGGATGAAAGAGATAAAAACAAACGAAAGAAGGAAAAAAAGTTTTTTTTTATTATTGCGCTTGACAAGATGCCGATCTTGCTCCTACGTATCTCCCGGTAGTCGGAGAATTCAAAGCGTACGTAGTTCTTTGGTAGAAAAACGTACATGTGTAGGTTGATTTTAAATGGACGATGTTTTAACCGAATTCTTGCGATTAGAACGTGGCTTGTATGCTCGCACTTGGAGACTTATTAAGCGTTTGTTCGTGAATCACATTAGAATTGTTAAAAGGTACGTCCGTTAGAGTAAAGGGTTGAATTGGTCGCTATGGGACCAAGGGAGGTACAATGGACTCATATAAGTCAATCATTGACCGAGTGGACTCAAAACGAGTCGAGGGGTTGAGTCTAATGGCCAACGGGGGACCAAAAGGTTTGTATTGACCACAAGGGGCCAAGATTTGGTTTGGTTAGGGTTGTACATATTGAAAAAAAGGGGAATGACGATTGTCCGAGCGACGAGACATACGTCACGCATTCGTACAATCGGGGCGATGGGAGAGACATACGTCACACCATCCCTTTTTCATTTGTATTTTTGGGTTGAATCCTTTAGAAATCCCAAGGTATGTCAAAACATTTGGTTTGAAAACCCAAAATGGGAAGGTTTAGCAAATTTGCTAGAAAACGCACAAGTTCGTCTCATTTTGCGAAAATGCGAACGTAAACGGTGTATGTTCAAGTTTGATTGAAATGATGAACATAGCTTGTTTGTTCATGCTCGTTTGAGAGTTTGGGGAAGATAACTTGTTTTGCAAGTTATCCACAAAATGGTCATACGAACTTGTGATTTTGTCAAAATTATGCAAAATCCTTGTTGTGGTTTGAAGAACATGGGTTTAAAAACTCTTAGGTTCTGAGCTCTGGGGCTAGAACCTCAAAAATTGGTCATTTTGACACAAAAACTCAGGTTCTGAGTTCTGTCATGGTCGCACTGCGACCATGACTTCGCACTGCGAAGCATGCGAAATTTTGGGTTCAGAAGCTGTTTCTGAACTTTTGTTCAGAAACAACTTCTGAACACACTCAGGACCTTATAGATGGGTGAAAAACTTTGAGTTTTTGGGGTGAAAAAGGTTGGACAAACCAGTTTTGATGTTTTGAAAACCTTGGGATTTCTTTGAAATTCAAAAGGGGTTTTTTAGAATCAAAAGGTTTTGAGCCAAAATAGCTATGCAAACACAATTATAAATGCAAGATAAGTGCTTAGAAACTTACAGAACTCCTTAGCAAAGCTCCAGCTGCACTTGATTTGATTTGGTTGAAGGCTTTCACAAGAGGTTTGAATATTGGTGAAGGTTTTGGAACTTTGGAAAGCTTTGTGTTGGATGGATTGTTTCTGGTTATTTTGTGGAGTTTTGTAGGCTAAATTGAGTAGAGTTTCTGCTCTTGAAATGCTGTTGTTAACTGTGTTTGTATCCTTGGGCATTGCCTTCTATTTATAGGCTAAAACCAAATCTTTTTCATCATTACACAATCCCAAAATTCAGCTGATTTGTGGCCAAGATTAAGCTGAATCCCTTTGCATTAAATGCTAATGGATAGAGGCAACCCTGCCTTGTACCAAGGGGCAAGATCCAGCTTGATTTCAGCCACAAATTCAACTAATTCTAGAAGGTAATGATGAAGAACAAAGCTGATTTGCCATTGGCTAATGCTTGGGGATCAATCCTTGCAATCTCAATGGTTGGAAAATGAAAACGTGCACTGTAATGTGCAGAGATTGAGGGATGAAAAGGCTACTTATGGCTGGTGTGAGAGGGTGAAAAGCTGCTGCAAAACAGAGTAGGCAATCATGGTTTTTTCAAGTGAAAAAATCCAGCTGGTTTGACTGGTTTTGGGGAGAGCAAGCAGGAGGAAGGTCCTCAAGCAGGTGGCTGGCAACCTTGTGGTGGTCAGCAGGTCACATGGGAGGGACTAGAGCTGCCCAAGGGCAAGCCCACTTGCTTGTCACATGCTAGGTTGGAAGAAAAAGCTTCCAACCTTGGCATTAATGGCAAGTCCTTCAACTCTGGCTTTGCTTGGCCCAATTAGCCATGAATGCTACTTAAAATAATTATAGAAATGATATGCAACAAATTCTGGAATTAAATCTAAGAAACCAAAAATCTGCAGAAAAATCGCAGACTTCGCAGTGCGAAGTGAGCTTCGCATTGCGAAGTCCTCAATTTTGAAATGTTGACTTTTCTGTTGACTTTTGTTGACTTTTGACTTTTTTTCCCCTCTTTGATTTTTTTTTGATTTTTGTTTTAAAATGCGTAGGACAAAATTAGGGTACTACAGCTGCCCCTACTTAATTGTGTCTTCGCATAGAGTGCGTGAGTGCCGAGGGCATCTCATGAACTCTTTGCGAAGATCAATTAAGTACAAAAGAAGGACCCGAATTTTGTCCTTCGCGAAATGCAAATGCAATGGTTGGTAAAGGTTGATCGTATCCAGCCGCTAACACTGGAGGTAGATCCACTGGGGGATGAAGGTAATCTTATCTAGGCTCGCTTCTAGAGGTCGATTCCTGAGGATGGTGATTTACTCTAGGATGTCACTAGAGGTGGAACGTTGAGGTAGGTGATCTTATCTAGGTACTGCTTCTAGAGGTCGATACCTAAGATGGAGGTTTACTCTAGGTACTGCTTCTAGAGGTGGATACCTAAGCTAGGTGATCTTATTCAGGTACTGCTTCTGAATGTCGATTCCTAACGAGCTGTGATCTTATCCAGCCGCTAACACTGAAGGTCGATACACTGGGGGAGGTGATCTACTCTAGGTACTGCTTCTAGAGATCGATACCTAAACTAGGTGATCTTATTCAGGTACTGCTTCTGAATATCGATTCCTAACAAGCTGCGGTCTTACCCTAAATAGGTGCCCCTGGTTGAATGTTGATGGATGTTGGTGAATATGTGATACTCACTGGAGGATCCTTGTTGAGGATGCATGTTTTATGAAATGAAATGCATGTGTATGAATGGTTTTAAATATGCATGAATGAAATGAAATAATGTTGGTTGGGTGCCGAGCAGAGTCGGTCTTTGTTTGTGGTTGTGTTCATGACAGTTGGGCTTTCTCTTTTTTTGTTGGTTTTTTGGTTGGTCGGTTTGGAAGGACAAGGTCCTTTGCCTACATACCCAAATGGGATCAAAACCGGTGTAGTTCGAGCCTAAGCCCGAAAATTTGTGTTTGGTCGGCCAATGATGATTGGACTTTTCTTTTTGTGTTTTGTTTGTTTTTTGATTGGTCGGTTTGGAAGGACAAAGTCCTTTGCCTACATACCCAAATGGGATCAAAACCGGTGTAGTTCGAGCCTAAGCCCGAAAATTTGTGTGGGTTTGCCAATAATGATTGGACTTTTGTTTGGGGTTGAGACTCCCTGGGGAATATCAATGAGGTTTGGCTTTATTGTGGGCCAATGAATATTGGGCTTTGGTTTGTTGTGCTTGACAAGATGATGATCTTGCTCCTACGTATCTCCTGGTGGGATGGAGAATTCAAAGCTTACGTAGTTCTTTGGTTTGCCAATGAATATTGGACTTTGGTTCGCCAATGAAAATTGGACTTTGGTTTGCCAATGAATATTGGGCTTTATGTTTGCCAATGATTATTGGACTTTTTGTTTGGTTGCCGAGCAAGGTCGGGCTTTTTGTTGGTTGCCGAGCGAGGTCGGGCTTTTTGGTTGGTTGCCGAACGAGGTCGGACTTTTGTTTTTGGTGATCTCACTGGGGATATAAGGATCATTTTGGAAGCATGATCGATATCCGGCCTTAGTGGATAAAAAAGATGTATGGGGGTGAGCTTTATTTGGGGAATTTTGTTCCTCCGACACCCGGGATCTTTGCGTTTTACGCGTCGTGAGCTACGCACTTGTTTCTGCTGAAGAGCATGAGTCTTAAAATGACTGATGCAAAGCTTCAAGTTTTGAGTCCTCTGATGCAATACCGGGGACCAACGAAATTCTTTCGACATTTAACGTCCAAGTAAAAAACACACATTTTTTTGTTTTTTTTATGTTATTCCCATATTTCAATGCATTATTTATCATGAATAAAAAACACATTTTATGAGCAAGTAAGGACGCATAACAGTGAAAAGGTTTAAAAATGATTTTGGTTCAACGAAACTTAGTCCCTTGTATGGGTAACTATTCGTGAAATTGTAATCCATATAAGAGGTGATTACTGAGATAGGGAGAAAAGAAGAAACAAAAAGACAAATGGAAATTTGCTTGGGTTTCACGTACTACTTTCCCTATGACTTCGAAATAACTTGTTTTTGAAAGATGATAATGAGGTTGATTCTTTCCCTCTTGAATTCTGTCCGGACCTCACGTGCCGCAGTCTTTTGCCTTTCTTTTTTTTTTGAAACCCCTAATTTTTACCTGGACCGCTCTTTCGAGTTTTCAGTCCACTGGGTATATTTCCTTTTTTGATGTCCTTAATTTTGCCTAGACCGCCTTTTCAGGTTTTCGATCTACCAGGACGCTCTCTATTGCCTAAACCGCCCTTTCGGGTTTTCGATTTAGCGAGCTCTTTTCTTTTTGGCATATATTTTTTTTTGACTGCGCCGGAGTTTATTGATAGGGGGATCCTTGTGGGTGGGTAATATCCTTTTTCCCGAGCATTAAGTCTCCTTCTCTAAATTCTCGAGAATGATCTTTCTTGTCGAGCTGTCCATGCCCCAATGCTGTATGGTGTTCCTCTTTTATGGGGTTTAGCTGGTCAAACCTTGTTTGTGTTTGGGTGCTAATGGAAATTGGGTTTTTTGTGATTGGATGACAAGCATGGTTTTTTGTGTTTGGTTGCCGAGCGAGGTCGGGCTTTTTGTTTTTGGTTGCCGAGCGAGGTCGGGCTTTTTGTGATTGGAGTGGAGAGGCCAATGAAAATTGGTCTTTATGTGTGATTGTGTTTGTAAGGGCTAATGGAAATTGGGCTTTTATTGGAAATGGTATTTGTGAGCGCCAATGGAAATTGGGCTTTTTGTTTGGAAATTGTGTGTGCCAATGAAAATTGGTCTTTTGTTGGAGATGTGAGGAATGCCAGTGACGACTTGGCTTTTTGTGGGGAATTGTGGGGAGTGCCGTAACGGCTTGGCTTTTTGTGGGAAATTGTGGGGAGTGCCGTAACGGCAAATGGTTTCTTTTTTTTTTGATGAGTTGGGCGACCACTTGTTTGGATACGTTTGCATATGAAGCTGCTTCGACCCATTTGGTGAAACAGTCGATGGCAAATAGTATGAACTGGTGCCCTTTTGAAGCCTTTGGCTCAATCATTCCGAACATGTTTATGCCCCACATAGAAAGAGGTTAGGGTGATGTCATGACATTCAGAGGTGTTTGTGGTATGTGCCCCTTGTTGGCATAATTTTGTCACTTGTGACATGTCTTGGCATGGGTATGGAAGGACTCCTCGTGGATTTCTTCGGTGAGCATGACTGCTTCACGTTTATCCGTACATTTGAGGTGTGCCCCCGCAGAGGGAAAATTGTAATGCCATTCTTTCGAGGGTTCTCTTGGTGAGGTTGTATTACCCTATCCTCTTGATCCCCAAGTCGGGACAATCCTTCAGGAGGTTCAAAATCGTCCTTATTATCATCTTCCGTTTGGTTAATTCGAAGATTGAAGTCAAAAGGGATTGTAGCAGTGTTATTTTTAGTGGTGTATTTATGATGATTTTTTTTTGTAGGGTTTATGAAAATTTATTTGAGAACGAAAGAAAAACGAACTCTTTTGAACATAAACTGCAACTTTATTAATGACGGAAATGATTTGAAATATGGGGGGTCCCATAAAAATTAATCATTTGCCTTGGGAAGAGCAAAATGATTTGTTTGAAAAACAAGATAAATTACTTGGACAAAGAAATGATTTCCGGAATTTCGATGGCCTTCCGGTTGCTCGGATCTCATCCGAAACGCTACTGTACACCGGGTCGGGTACTTATTTTTTTTGGTGTTTTGGTGAGGGAATGATGTGAGGGTTTTTCTTTGAAATGAAAATGCATGTGAATGTATAAATGCAATGAGTATGCAAAAATATGCCCCTCTCTTTTTTTTTATGCAAAAAATTTTATATGAATGCAAATGTTTATGATATGCAAGGGTTTGGTATATGAAGGTTCGGAACTTCCCCCCATCCTCACGTGTAGGCTCTAAAGATGAAATTTCCTAAGAAGAGGTCCTTAGAGTCATAGACCTCACATGGAATTAGGGTTGTCTATGGACATACGTCGACATGACTTCAATTAATTCCACGTGAAAATCTCATCTAAGCGGGGTTGGACATCCTACCTCACGGACATACGTCAACGCGGGCTTCCGCACACAACCTCCTTCTAACTTAGTTTCTTTCTCAAGCTCGGGTAGAGAGCCTCACACGTCCGGCATTAACCCGAACAATGTGGAGTAACATCACTCAAGTAACCCCTGCATTTGATATATATGATATGAATATAAAGCAGATAAAGCAAATATAAACATAAAGCATAAATATAACATGTATGAATAAAATAAATAGACATGGCGCGCAAATAAAATAAAACAATTGGCTTTAGACCAAACAGGTTAGGCTTGACTCACTAGTGGGAACAGGGTCCCCAGTGAAGTCGCCAGCTGTGCGCACCTCGTTTTTTTCCTCGGGGAAAAAGACGCGCAAATCCTCCGGGGTCGTTCGCAAACGCTCGGAGGTGCCTTTGTGAAGCCGCCACCAAAGTTTTTGTGTAAAGGGAACGTTGATAAACCCTTAAGTTTTTTTTTGTTGTAAAGGGAAACGATAATAAAACCCTTTAGACGATGAGGATAAGGATTTGGTCATCGCAACCATTGTCGGGTTCGGGAGTCGATTACGCAAGGGGAAGGTATTAGCACCCCTCACGTCCGTTGTACTCAACGGGAACCTCCTATTTGGTTAAAGCTTGAATTGTTTTTTTTTAATACTTTGCGCGCATGTTCATTTATGTTAAAAATATAATAAAAAGGGGGGATGAAAGAGATAAAAACAAACGAAAGAAGGAAAAAAAGTTTTTTTTATTATTGCGCTTGACAAGATGCCGATCTTGCTCCTACGTATCTCCCGGTAGTCGGAGAATTCAAAGCGTACGTAGTTCTTTGGTAGAAAAACGTACATATGTTGGTTGATTTTAAATGGACGATGTTTTAACCGAATTCTTGCGATTAGAACGTGGCTTGTATGCTCGCACTTGGAGACTTATTAAGCGTTTGTTCGTGAATCACATTAGAATTGTTAAAAGGTACGTCCGTTAGAGTAAAGGGTTGAATTGGTCGCTATGGGACCAAGGGAGGTACAATGGACTCATATAAGTCAATCATTGACCGAGTGGACTCAAAACGAGTCGAGGGGTTGAGTCTAATGGCCAACGGGGGACCAAAAGGTTTGGATTGACCACAAGGGGCCAAGATTTGGTTTGGTTAGGGTTGTACATATTGAAAAAAAGGGGAATGACGATTGTCCGAGCGACGAGACATACGTCACGCATTCGTACAATCGGGGCGATGGAGAGACATACGTCACACCATCCCTTTTTCATTCGTATTTTTGGGTTGAATCCTTTAGAAATCCCAAGGTATGTCAAAACATTTGGTTTGAAAACCCAAAATGGGAAGGTTTAGCAAATTTGCTAGAAAACGCGCAAGTTCGTCTCATTTTGCGAAAATGCGAACGTAAACGGTGTATGTTCATCTTTGAGTTTTGAACATCATGAACAATATTTATTGTTCAAGTTTGATTGAAATGATGAACATAGCTTGTTTGTTCATGCTCGTTTGAGAGTTTGGGGAAGATAACTTGTTTTGCAAGTTATCCACAAAATGGTCATACGAACTTTTGATTTTGTCAAAATTATGCAAAATCCTTGTTGTGGTTTGAAGAACATGGGTTTAAAAACTCTTAGGTTCTGAGCTCTGGGGCTAGAACCTCAAAAATTGGTCATTTTGACACAAAAACTCAGGTTCTGAGTTCTGTCATGGTCGCACTGCGACCATGACTTCGCACTGCGAAGCATGCGAAATTTTGGGTTCAGAAGCTGTTTCTGAACTTTTGTTCAGAAACAACTTCTGAACACACTCAGGACCTTATAGATGGGTGAAAAACTTTGAGTTTTTGGGGTGAAAAAGGTTGGACAAACCAGTTTTGATGTTTTGAAAACCTTGGGATTTCTTTGAAATTCAAAAGGGGTTTTTTAGAATCAAAAGGTTTTGAGCCAAAATAGCTATGCAAACACAATTATAAATGCAAGATAAGTGCTTAGAAACTTACAGAACTCCTTAGCAAAGCTCCAGCTGCACTTGATTTGATTTGGTTGAAGGCTTTCACAAGAGGTTTGAATATTGGTGAAGGTTTTGGAACTTTGGAAAGCTTTGTGTTGGATGGATTGTTTCTGGTTATTTTGTGGAGTTTTGTAGGCTAAATTGAGTAGAGTTTCTGCTCTTGAAATGCTGTTGTTAACTGTGTTTGTATCCTTGGGCATTGCCTTCTATTTATAGGCTAAAACCAAATCTTTTTCATCATTACACAATCCCAAAATTCAGCTGATTTGTGGCCAAGATTAAGCTGAATCCCTTTGCATTAAATGCTAATGGATAGAGGCAACCCTGCCTTGTACCAAGGGGCAAGATCCAGCTTGATTTCAGCCACAAATTCAACTAATTCTAGAAGGTAATGATGAAGAACAAAGCTGATTTGCCATTGGCTAATGCTTGGGGATCAATCCTTGCAATCTCAATGGTTGGCAAATGAAAACGTGCACTGTAATGTGCAGAGATTGAGGGATGAAAAGGCTACTTATGGCTGGTGTGAGAGGGTGAAAAGCTGCTGCAAAACAGAGTAGGCAATCATGGTTTTTTAAAGTGAAAAAATCCAGCTGGTTTGACTGGTTTTGGGGAGAGCAAGCAGGAGGAAGGTCCTCAAGCAGGTGGCTGGCAACCTTGTGGTGGTCAGCAGGTCACATGGGAGGGACTAGAGCTGCCCAAGGGCAAGCCCACTTGCTTGTCACATGCTAGGTTGGAAGAAAAAGCTTCCAACCTTGGCATTAATGGCAAGTCCTTCAACTCTGGCTTTGCTTGGCCCAATTAGCCATGAATGCTACTTAAAATAATTATAGAAATGATATG
Source organism: Medicago ruthenica (assembly GCA_018208015.1). NCBI lineage: Eukaryota > Viridiplantae > Streptophyta > Magnoliopsida > Fabales > Fabaceae > Medicago > Medicago ruthenica. The sequence goes on along the minus strand of CM031377.1, from coordinate 78,322,413 downwards.
CAACAAATTCTGGAATTAAATCTAAGAAACCAAAAATCTGCAGAAAAATCGCAGACTTCGCAGTGCGAAGTGAGCTTCGCATTGCGAAGTCCTCAATTTTGAAATGTTGACTTTTCTGTTGACTTTTGTTGACTTTTGACTTTTTTTTTCCCCTCTTTGATTTTTTTTTGATTTTTGTTTTAAAATGCGTAGGACAAAATTAGGGTACTACACTTAGTACATGATAAGTACCATCTTAATTCTCTCTAACCTATATTAGGTTTCAAAACTTGAATACCATATCTTTCTTGGCTTGCTCGTACTTAATTGAGTATTGAGAAATGCCTAATAAGGGACAAGCTCAATACTAGCTCTTATTCTTCTCTATAATGTCTTGTGGATTAAGGCATCCATCCTCTCAACCTTGTGCTCTATAATAATGATCTAAACATTCTCAAGGAAAGGTCTTTAGATGCTTAATATCAATGCTTAACCATTACATGTTGTTCCTTGAGCCCGAAGCAGTATTGGATAGCCGAAACGGTGCAAGTAAAGTTGAAAAAACAACATAATCCTGTCCCCTTCAAAATCGTGACACGATTTTGGAATCGTGTCACGATTCCATGCCCAGAATTCGTGTTGGTTTCTGCCTGTAAAATCGTGATACGCTGGTAAAATCGTGACACGATTTTACCTGCAGTTGGACAGCATAGGGCTAGTTCAAAACATGTTTTCCACCATTTTTGGATCATTTCTAATACATATTAACATATCACAACATGTAATGATCAAGGATTACTCATAACATATAATTAGGGTACTAAAATTGTAAACTTTGCTCAAGTGCTAAATACTCATGAATATTCATCAAAGTGGGTTCTATAACCCCTAGGGAGCTCACCTCAAACATTGCTTGCTTCCTTGCCAAGCTTTCCCCTTCCAATCATAGCTTGATTCCTTCCCTTGCTTCCTTCTCCAACCTTAGCTTTGGTCTTCTTTTCCTTCCTTGATTCATTTCCCTTTTCTTGCTTCAATCTCCCAAATTGGTGCTTGCTTGGTTTGTCCAAAGATTAATAGTTGAGAGATGAAGTTTGATGATGATTAGGGGAGAAGATGGAGAGATGGCGTGAGAGAAGAAGAAGAATGTATGAAAACATGAATGGAAAATATCTTGTTCCATTCTTAAACAATCTCCTCTTTTCAAATATTTACTAAAATGTCATTCCACTTATTTACTAACTTGCCATGCCTTGATTCATAAGTTTCTAACGCTAATATCTGATACTTTCAAGCGGAATATTACACTTACCATATAAATAAGCCCTTAACTGACAATTTACCAAATTGTCCTTTACTCAAAACATCTCTGATACATCGTCTCACTATTAATAAATATTCGAGTCTTAGGCGGGATATTACAGTTTACAAAAATCACGTTTATTAAGAAAAGTTGTTGGAGTAATAAAGTTGTCTCAAATGTGTGTGACTATTACTAGATTACCCTTAATTAAATATATATTTAATGTTAACTTTTCATATACCAAGACAAGTTGATAGTATTAATAAGGGGTATATTTGGAAAAAGAGCAATCAATACATCTAGGAATTTGTATATGATCTTATATTTAGGGACAAAACCTTTTTGTAAACTACTCCTATAAATAGGGACGGAGGGAGTATTTGTTTATAAATGTGACCGGAGAGAGTAGTTGATTAATGTTATATATATCATTTGTATACATCGTCAATGTAAATATTTTTACACCATCAATCAATCATAATCGTCAGATCAACAAAACTTCGACTTTAATAATGACTACTTCTAAAGTTATGTATGATTGGTTGTGATTTTTTTCGATGTAAACCTTAACACCGACAATGTAAAGAAATTAAACTTTTGTCTTGTAATTTAGACTTTGATCAATATAATATAATTAGCAATTTAAGAAGGATATTTGTTTTACATGTTTTTTTTTTAACAAGACAAAATGAAATATAATAACCAAACAAAGATTTCTACTCAGCACAAGGAGTGCAAGGATAGAAATCAATAATAAAGGGAGTTAATTACATGAACAAACATCGAACAGAAAACCAAACAAGCTGAAAAACTAAGTGAGAAAATCCATACATACAAGATAGGATTAAGCCACCAAAGTTGAAGATCGAAATCTAAATTTGGGATTTTCACCTTCAATCACCAAAATGATAAACGTTTAACTTTGTCAAACAAATGAAGAATTGATTCATCATTACACTGAAAAATATGATTATTTCTTTCCTTTCAAAAAATATAAACACAAACTAACCAAATCATATGTAACAAAGACCAAATAGTTTTGAAAGCAACACCCCGATTATCGAATTGCACAAGATGATCATACAAAAACAATGGGTTAACTAAATGAATTCCCAACTAATTCATAACTAGGCTCCAAATACTGGCAAAACTTCAGATACCCTATAATGAAATTGTTGGGTATTTGAAAGAGGTAGTGACAAAAGAAAATGATACATTTTACTAGGTGTATACACCTTGAGAGTGTGACATTTCCTATGCACACTACAAAGATTTGTGCATGATATACAAAGATTCTTATGAATCAATACCAACCATTGATATATATTAAATCTAATTTGACGGTCAGGATGTGTGATTGGTAACCTGCAAAGTTCATTTTACTTTGTACACTAAATCTGAGACATTACCCCACCAAAGCATTATTTTATACTATTTTTGCTAGGCTTTGTGAACAATTGAAACCCAGAACCCAGAACACTTGCAGCCCTTGAAGAAGACTTGAAACCCATAACACGTGAAATATTTTCGGAACTAGCTTCAACTAATCCAATTTTTTATTTTTTTATTTTTTTCCCCTCTTAATCTTCTTCTCTTTCTATTGCAACCGTCATGGTCTTCCTACAACAACACATCAACAATTTTTCTTCTCAACCATAGCCAATCTTCATTCACTTTTTTTCTTTAATAACCAAATCACGATCTATTTCATCTTTATCTTCTTCTAAACTAACCACCCAACATAACAACAACAACAACAACAACCACCACCTCAAATTCCAAACATTGAACAATAACAGCAACATAAAACCCATTTCTACTTATTTATTTTCCCTGTTTTTTTCCTCATCACTTATGCTCAATTTCTGATTCAAAACTAAAAGGCCGAATTTTTAATTGAAAACCTAATCAATTTTTTCTTCTCAATTGAAAATTACGCAATTTTGGCTAAGTTTTCCTGGGTTTATAAAAATATAGAAGACTGAATTAAAAAAAAAAAAATGAATGACCAGGAAAGGAAATGAGGGGGGGTGTATTTCTCAATATGGAGGTGCAATAGTGAAATAGCCCTTCATTAATTCCAATTAAAATATGTTGCAGTTTTTTTACGTTTTTTTTTCATAAGGTGGACAACTTACAGCTGGCTGTAATAGATGAATTTGTGCATGAAACACAAATTTGTGTAATGTGTAGGGACAGATAAAAGGCGTAGAGAAAATGATGTGACATATGCAATACATTGATGATGTGATAAGAAAAAAGAGATATAGAGAAAATGAAGTATTGAATAAGTGAAAAAAAATTTCGGGTGTTCAAATATGAATTTTGACACTATAAAGGTTATGTACATTTTACTAGACAAATGTAAAAAAACTGTCGCCTGTTTTTGCACTGTGCAATCAAATATTGTTGTTGAGGGAAGACAATAATTTTTGTAAAAAAAAAGCACGTTTTAATGTATTTGAAAATCAAACATGAAGTATATGTGAATATTATTTTTTTATATATGTGAATATTATTATATAAAACAACTACCTGTAAAACTTCCTATGAGGTGAGATAGCTACATAAATTGACTGTACAGTGCAAAAATAGGTGACAGTTTTTGGTATTTGCTAGCAACATGTGTATAAACCTTTATAAAGTATATGAAAATCAAACATTAATTTTATAGTCAGACAAGCCCTGACTTTAAATTTTACAATATGTAGAGGGTATACCTGGAGTGTGTATGGATGGGTTTACTGTGCTTTTATGGAAGAGTCCTTCTATATACTAATGAATCCTATCATATGGCTACAAACAAATTATTGGTAAAATCATAGTGGTTCAAATAAATTAGGTTAAATTGTTATTTTCGTCCCTTAACTATTTTTTTGATATCGCTTTGGTCCCATAATTAATTTTTTAGTCCCTTCCGTCAAATAGTTAAATGACCAAAATTAATTATGGGACTAAAACGATAAAAAAAAAAAAAGTGAAATGACCAAGAGAACAATATATTGAAAAATCATATATAGTTGTATTATTTCCTTCTTTATTAACTTGGTACAATTTCGTAAATGTAGATACATGATCTCCACAATTGTAATTGGGTTTGCATACAACCTTCTTCAAATGGCACTTTCAATCTTCACCGTGGTAACAGGAAATCGTGTATTAAGTGGTGATGGAGGCTATATCTTTGATTTTTTTGGTGACAAGGTACACAACATGTCACAACAAATCTTATGTTTGTTAAAAAAAATGTGTATTGAATAATATTCCCTATATCATATGTTTGGTTAAATTACATTTTTTTTAGGGGACTATTGTTTATAACTTAAAAGGACGAAAATGAAAGAAACAAAATTAAGAAACAAAATTGTCTAAGGTTTTTAACTTATGACATACCATAAATTCCTTGGACAGATTATATCATACTTTCTACTTTCCGGTTCAGCTGCTGGATTTGGTGCTTCAGAAGATCTGCATAGAATCTTCAAAGCAGCAGAACTGCCCTTAAACTCATTCTTTGGAAAGGCTAATGCCTCAACTAGCCTTCTTCTTGTTGGATTTCTAACTACAGCAATAGCATCAATTTTCACTTCATTTGCTTTGCCAAAAAGAGCTAAATAGCATTAATTTTTACTTCATTTGCTTTAATGAAAGATTTGCTGTATGCACAAAATGATTTATGCTCCTAGATTACTCTTCTATTTTCCCTTCTCTAATTTCGTTTGTAATGGAATTGTATCTTCCTTCTTTTCTTTTAAGTTTTATATCCCAAGAATTGCTCTTATCTTGATTTTTTTTAATAGAATGGATGAATGCCTCTTGCTTTACTTCAAAGTTATATACACTTTTTTGTATTCAAGAAATCGCATTGCATTTCATCAGTGATCAAATTAGTAATATATAGGTGAAATTTTGGCAGGTATGAATCAGTACACAAAAACAGAGCACGATGTATGTAAAACAGATCACAATAAAACTGGTTCAGAAGCAGCAAATAAAAGTGCAGAAAGTAAAGAACACACAGTATTTGTTAACCCAGTTCGGTGCAAACATCACTTACATCTGGAGGATATCAATCCAGGAAGGAAATCCACTAAGTAGAATTAATTCTAAGACCCAGACACAACCCTTGTTCCAGTCTTGTCACTTAATCTCTACCTGTCTAGACTTCTACCTAGGAAACCCCTAGATATAAGAACCACCTCTTACTTCCTAACCAAACAACCACAACCCAGTGATTGTAAACTCTTTAATAAAACCAAATACGATGAAGAGACTCTTCAACACAACAGAAACATCATTCGTACTTAAAAGCTTAGAATGATTTACAACTCAAAACAACTAAACCAACAGAAGTCAATTAATCTTCAACAATGCAGCACGTCCTCCTTATATAGCCTTCAGCAGTTCTTCATAATTCTGAACACAATCATCCTTAAAGATATGATTCTGAAATTAATTAGAAGCTCAAAGAAGAAACATATTTCTGAGATATATTTTGCAAAGATCCTTTGAAAATATATTCATACATAAACACGAAGCCAATCTTTACCAAGATCTTCAAACAAAATTATCACCCTTCTGGAAACTTCAGCCTGGATAAATCTTCAACAAATCTTCATAAGATACGCAGCAAGAATTAACAAAAGGAACGCAGAAAAATCAGCTTCTGAAAGGCAGCTTCTGAAGGTCAACAGAAGTCAACGTCTGAACAGTGCGTCTGAAGACCTGTTCAGCGTCTGATGAACAGTTCTGCGTCTGATGAACAGTTCCAGCGTCTGAAGGCCAATTTTGCTTCTGATGAACAGTAAATCCAATTTTCAGCTTCTGATGCTTCTAAAAACCAATATCCAGCTTCTGAAGGACCAAAATAACATCTGAGGACGCTTTGCTTGTACAATATGATTTTACCAAACATGCAGCCAACACATAGATATCTAACAATAGGGAACAATATCAAAATCGTAAGAGGCAGTAGGAAATAAGGTTGTCCTTGTGCTAAAAGGGACAAATTAATATCCTTTTTTTTAAGATAATGGGATATATTAACAACGGACAAGCCATGAGTCCATTTGCAAAGTTTCTGTTAGCGCGGCTATGAAGCTTAACTTTCTTAAGAAACTATTTGATCTTAGAGGTTTTTTGATTTTTGGTGAATTTAGAGAGAATGAGAAGAGAAGAATGAGAAAAGGAAATTGTGTTATTGATTTTTCCTTAAAGAGAATGTACAAGTGAATTGGCTTATATACAAAAGCTATGCTAGATTACTTGAAGCATAAGCTAAGTAACAAACTCTAACAACCTCAGACTCTGAAACCTCAGACTCTGAAACTCAGAACTTTGCTAAATTCTAGGGAACTTGTAACTAATCAATAACAAACAAAAATCTAATGTGATTAACCAACTAAACATGATTACATCACTAACAAACTTGAATTAACAAACTAACATCCTCCCTTAATTCAAGTTTCAACCTCCTTCATGCCAATCAAACTCCTTAGCTTTATGAACCTGTCAACCTTTAATGACTTAGTGAATATGTCTGCAAGCTACAGCTCAGTGGAACAATGAACAACCTGCAATGCTCCTTTGTTCACTTGTTCCCTCAGAAAATGAAACTTAGCTTCTATATGCTTGCTTCTTCCATGTAAAACTAGATTTCTGGCTAAGTTTATAGCAGATTTGTTATCTATGAACAATGTAATAGGTCTGCTAACCTCTATCTCTATCTCCTTGAGTATATTTTCAAGCCAAACTGCCTGACATGCTGCCATACACCCTGCAATATACTCATATTCACAGGTTGACAATGCCACAACTGGTTGCTTCTTAGCACACCATGAAATTGGGGCATTCAGAAACTTGAATAGGTAACCTGAGGTGCTCTTTCTATCATGCTTATCTCCACACCAATCTGCATCAGAGTAAGCTATCAATTCTTCAGAGTTTTCATTCAGGCACTTAGGAAATAGAATGCCAAACTGCAATGTTCCTTTGATGTTGAAACCTGGTGGTTGTGTTACATACACTTCTTCATCTAAAGGACCATTTAAGAAAGCAGATTTTACATCCAAATGATACATTGACCAGTTTCTTCCACAAGCTATAGCAACTATCAGTCTCATAGTATCTAATCTTGCTACTGGGGCATATACTTCAAAGTAATCCATACCAGCCTTCTGCATGAATCCCCTAGCAATTAATCTAGCTTTGTGTTTGGCTACTTCACCATTTGGCTTCAGTTTCAACTTGAAAATCCATTTCACATCTATAGGTTTCTTGCTAACAGGTAGTTCAGTCAGTTCCCATGTGTTGTTTCTGATGATTGAATTCAACTCTTCAATCATAGCATTCTTCCACACTTCTTCATTCAATGCTATTTCATGGTTGATGGTTCTGCATCTGCTAATAAGGAAAAGTGAACAAATTCCCCTTCTTCATTAACTAGGTTATCTGGAATAACTTCATGTCCAGCTAACCTTGTGGAAGCAAATCTCTGTCTCCCTGAAGTTCTAGTAGCTTGATTCTCTTCAACATGTACTTCAGCTTGAACTTCAGTATTCAATTATTTAGGGAACTGTGTGATTGGGACTCTTCTCTTTTTTGTTCCAATCCCAAGCTTCATTCTCACAGATTTTAACATCCCTACTAATCACTATTGAATGAGTTAGAGGATGATATAACCTGTATGCACCTGTTTCATGATAACCAACCATTATCATAGACTCACTCTTATCCCTTAACTTTCTTCTCTTTGCATCAGGGATATGTTTGTAACATAAGGAGCCAAAAACTCTTAAGTGTTTAGCTGACTGCTTGCATCCTAGCCAAATTTCTTCAGAGATTTGATTCAGTTTCTTAGTGGGGCATCTATTCAAGATGTAGGTTGCAGTTCTTACAGCTTCTCCCCAAAAAGTATTAGGCATCTTCTTCAATTTCAACATACTTCTGGTCATGTCAAGCAGACTTCTATTTCTTCTTTCAGCCAAACCATTGTGTTGTTGAATATAAGGAGCAGTTACTTCATGTATAATACCATTGTCTTCACAAAATTTCTCAAACACTTTTGAGGTATACTCACCACCACCATCAGTTCTTTAAACCTTAATAGATTTTCCACTTTGCTTTTCTACTAAGATTTTGAACTTCTGAAACATATCAAACGCTTCACTTTTGGTCTTGATCAAATATAACCAGAGTTTTCTGCTGAACTCATCAACAAAACTTATGAAGTATATGTTGCCCCCTAATGAAGGAACCTCTAAAGGACCACATACATTTGAGTACACAACATTGAGTAGCTCCTTTGATCTACTAGCAGTACTTGAACTGAATGCATTTCTGGATTGCTTGCCCAACAAACAAGTATCACAGGTTGTGTTAGGTATCTCAATTTTAGGTACACCAAGAATCATTTCCTTATCAACCAGTTGATTAAGACCTCTAAAATTAAGATGACCAAACCTATAATGTCATAACTAGCTATCTTCATCTTTTACCATTGCAGATAAGCAGTTCAACTCTGCAGCTTTCATATTGGTCTAAAATGTTCTATTTTTTGCAAGGGGAGTTTTCAAGACTAACCTTTGATGTTTATCAAACAACTTCAGAACATTATCATTCATAGTAACTGAGTATCCTTTCTGAATGAGTTGACCAACACTAAGTAAATTACACTGCATTCCAGGGACATACAGAACTTCTTCAATTATTGCTACTTTTCCATTCTTTCGTTCAATAGCAATCTTCTCCATACCTTCTGAAGTGAATGTACTATGATATGCAAGTTTCACCTTTGCGTTCCTTCCATGATCAACTTCCCTCAACCATGCTTTGTTTCTAGTCATATGATTAGAACAACCAGTATCCAAGAACCAACTTTCTGAATTGCAGCTCTCAGTACTAGTTGTTGTAACCATCAATGATAATGAATCATCTGAATCATCTTGTGCAATCTTAGCTTGTTCCTCATCATTCTGACCTTGTTTTCCCTTACCAGACCAACATTCATAAGCAAAGTGTCCAAATTTCTCACATTTGAAACACTGAATCTTCTTCTTATCAAAATTTCTCTTCTTTTGATTAGAGTTTCTTTCTTTTGAAGATTCACTTTTGTCAGTTTCTTTGTTCTTGCCTTTAGACCAGTTTCCTCCCTTAGTGTTATTCTTCCCTTTCTTGTAGTTCTTCCTATCATAACCATCCTTCTTGATAGTTTGAACTTGTAAGGCTTGTTGAATTGATCTTTCACTGCTTCTTTCTGAAACCATCAATTCATGAGCTTCTAGTGAACTCTGCAGTTCCTCAATTTTCAAGGTTTTTACATCTTTTGATTCCTGAATTGCCACAAATATGAAATCAAAACTTGATGATAGATTCCTCATGATCTTCTCAACAATTTGTTGATCAGTCATAGTCTCTCCACAAGCCTTCATCTGATTCACAACACTGATGAGTTTGGAGATGTACTCTGCAATCTTTTGCTCATCTTCCATCTGCATCAATTCGAATTTCCTCCTCAGTGATTGAAGTTTAATCAACTTCACCTTATCATCCCCTTCATGATACTTTGAATGAATATCCCATGCTTCCTTTGAACTAACTGTTTTTGAGATTCTTTCAAAATTTGCTTCATCAAGACTCTGTTGAATCAAGAACAAAGCCTTGCAATCTTTCTTGCTCAATTCCTTGTGTGTGTTCCTTTGCACTTCTGTTGCATTCACAGCTAACTCATCAACTCCATTCTGCACAATTTCAAGCAAATCTTGTGCTCCAAACAGATTCTTCATCACTACACTCCATCTTTCCCAATTGCGTGCTTCAAGAATTGGAAGATGAGTGTTGAAGTTGCTGCTACCATTCATGGTACTTCCTTCATTGTTTCTTCTATGTACTTACGTGATTGAAGATCTTGATTACCCCTTAGAATGAAACCAAAGGCTCTAGATGCCAATTTGTTAGCGCAGCTATGAAGCTTAACTTTCTTAAGCAACTATTTGATCTTAGAGGTTTTCTGATTTTTGGTGAATTTAGAGAGAATGAGAAGAGAAGAATGAGAAAAGGAAATTGTGTTATTGATTTTTCCTTAAAGAGAATGTACAAGTGAATTGGCTTATATACAAAAGTTATGCTAGATTTTTTGAAGCACAAACTAAGTAACAAACTCTAACAACCTCGACTCTGAAACCTCAGACTCTGAAACTCAGAACTTTGCTAAATTTTAGGGAACTTGTAACTAATCAATAACAAACAAAAATCTAATGTGATTAAACAACTAAACATGATTACATCACTAACAAACTTGAATTAACAAACTAACAGTTTCTTTAAGATAATGGGATAGTTGACTAACATACCATGTCTGGTTCTTGATGGTCGGATTAAAACAAGTGCACCAAATCGTTTATCAAGTAATAAAGCGATAAGTAGAGTATCGTATCCACGGGATTGTCGTTCGAACTAGACAATTCATGTTACTTATTTTAAAACAGAAAACAATTAAATAAAAGATGGGGGGGGGGGCAGTTTGTGCAATTTGGTCTATTTGCTCAATGCGAGAGTTTAGAAGTAACCTGTTTTTGATTGTAGAATGTTAGCGGTGGTTACAATTTTTGGAATCTCCTCTATTTATTTGTTAGAATTAAGTAACCGTCAATCTATTCTGGAATTTGTTAAATGGTACCCATTTAAGTGATGAATTCGTGGCATTTTATCCCCTTCAGCTGTTAAGTTCCACCGAATTAGCATGTGGGCTAAGGCGCTATATGGTTGTAGGTTCGTCAATCCTAAAGTGGTTTCGTACGCACTCCTAGTTTGTAGTGTGAGGTCTTACTCTCTCAGATGTAATTGAAGCATAAACTTAAACTAGAGTTCTTAAATTTATCCTATAGGTTCCCTCATCTATGAATATTAAAAGTACATCAACATACTTTTACTCTTGGTAGTTCTACAAATAGGTAGCCCTATCTCGTCGACCTTACCAAGGATAAAAGGGTAATTATACTATTATAGGTGCGTAGGTTCAGCCACAGTGTTCCTAGTTAAGACATTTTCCCTAATTATGGTGGTTGTCCACCGTTATCTTAGATACTTCCTAAGTCAAGTAATTCATCATTATATTAGGTATCTCACTTTCTTAATCAAGTAATTTACTGTTACATCATGTGTGTCCTAGGTCATGTGAAAGAATCACGTACTTCACATGATAAAATTAAACATGACACATAAAATAACTGAATAAAAAGACTTAGATTAAATAATCCAACAAAATAAAATAGAGGTTCGTCTTAGAACCCTACCAAATAGGGTTTAGTTACTCATAGTAACTATAGACAAATTACAAAAGAAATAAAACATAATGTAGAGACTTAGAGTGAGGAGAAAGACTCCTCCCTTGAAGCTCCTAGTGTTTGCCTTCCTCTTGAACCGCTTCATTTTGAATGAAAAATTATGAATGGGAGGAGTTGTATTTATAGGCTATGTTTTCACCTGGGTTTGGGCCTTAAAACCGTGTTTTTTTTCCACTAAAAAGTAGCAAAAAATAGTTATTACCCGAAACAACACATCCAGAGCGCGCAAACCACACTCGGGGGGACGCATAGGTGCTTTTTTGTGCACCCGGGGGCGCATGGAAAATGCCTTGGGGCGCACAAGTGTATTTTTGTGCAACCGGGGGCACATGGCTCACACCTGGGGCGCATGAGATCATTTTCTCGAGCGTAATCACTTGTGTTCTTCGTCTTTTGGGTGTTTTCTTCCATATAACTTGTCTTGGAACTTAGAACAGAGTTTTGTCTTCTTGTAATGTCTTCAGAGGCCTCTTGAATCTTCATTCTTTGTCTTCACAAGATGTTTTATTTTGCCGATTTGCATCATTTTGTCTTGAATTACATCAAAAACACCCTAAAACTTCTTGGTTTCGGGAAAACTAGAATTACATGACTCGAAATGAAAACATTACAAAATGTCTCAAAAACCATAGGCAATTGTTCTAAAACTCCTCTAACTTGGATCAAAACTAGATAAAAATGACTGAAAAATATGCTAAAAATAACGTCAGGTGACCTGTCATAAGTTCTCCAAACCATAATTGGGTACAAGAAAGAAGAAACCGAACTTTGATGGAAATGGTTTGGAGCTTGCATAGTCATTGTGAACTTCCAAAGTCATTATGGAGCGAAGCTATTAAAAAGATAGTGTATATATTGAACTGTGTTCCAACCAAGGTTGTCCCAAAACCAAAAGATCTCAAACTAAACAATTTTTTTTTAAAAAAAAAACCTAAATTTTTCTTTTCTCTTGTGTTCTCACTCTCAATTTAGAAAATGAACTCTCCCTTTCATCAAAGACAAATGAAGTCATGTTAGGCTCACCTTCATTAATGGTGTTTTGTTCTACCTTCATCGACGATCTTCTCTTGTCATGAGTCGCATGTGTCTTGTTTCATAAATCAATTCTTTAGTTGTCATTGCTCCATTATTTTTTAATCATGTAAGTGTTTATCTGTTCGTTGTGATTGTTCATGTAATCGTTGTTGCTCTATTCATTTTCATGTAATCGTTGTTTATTTATATTGATGAGTCGAATATTTTCTCTTGCTTCCCTTTAGTATGTTTGTTATATTTATTAAGCATGTACATGTAATTGCTGATTTGAGGTTGTTCAAGATTTTAAATAAATTTTTGAAATCGCCGAAAGAATGATGATTAGTCCATAACGTATTTTTGTGTGTCATCCTATTAAAATTGAAATTATATTTTTTTAAATTGTTTGTGTTTATGTCAACAATATGTGTGTTTTAGTGTTTGGGAAATGGAGTATTTCTTATTTTCTTTTTTTTTTTACCTCTTTCTATCTACTCATTTATTGTTGTATATTTTTATTTGTCCATTGATAAATAATGTTTTGCTTCATTGGTTTCATTTTCTTTGTAGTTAGTTATTACTATCTGACTTGTGATTATGTGAATGTGTTCGTTGCTGCTATGTTCTTTGTTTTTTCTTTTTTTTTCGTATGATCATTTCTGCTCTTTTTTCCATTGATCTTTCATTCTAATGTTAATTGGTGTTCCATATGTTCTCCATTTTGTAAGTCATTCCTAATTTTCCATAAACTCACACAAGTTTACGAGTATCATCCAACTTTTCTCAATTTTAGATGTACCTTCAAGCTTTTGTAGACTGGTCTCGTTCTCTTATTTGATCTATTTGCAAGGTTCGATGGCAGAAAGGCGATCAGGATACACTAGTGCTTTATATGGATGACGATGCTCTAACTAATCCAAGGAGATAAGCATTTCAATTTAGATTCTATGAGAGTATGTTGATCAAATATTTTTCGTTTAGAGATTCATGCTCTACTTGTTGGTCTCATATTATGTTGATAAGCTGACTTTCAGAAGGTTATACTCTATTCTGATTCTCATCATGTGGTGCGATTAGTATCTATGAACATTCATCCTTTTCATCATTATCTCAATATGCTCGAGATTACAAGAAAAAAATTGACGTTTTTCTCTCCATCCCATTTTTTGTAAGGCATTACTTATGGAGATATTCAAGTGAAATTAAGCGCTATTGTATGGATATCTTGGTTATGGTCGATGATTACAAGCCACCGCTCGTACCTCTCCTCGGTTTTTTTATAAGGACTAATTTTTCTCCTTTTGTTTTTTTTTTCTTCTTCTTTGTTTTCTCTTGTGTAAACAAAAAAAATCTAGCTTGATACTAAAAATACCAATAAAAAACATTTTTGTTAATTTAAAATTAAGTTGACTACGGTGTTATTTCGGTTGGTTTTGATCCAAATTGACAAGAAAGTAACAACTAGTTTTGGCTTTAAATTTTGACAAAAAAGTTGTTTCTTATTTTGTTGACCGACTAAAAAAATTGACCATACCGACCAGCTGATAGTTGTTGGGATGTATACTTTTACGAAAAAGTTGTTGTCTTTTTACCATGTTTGTAGGATGGGTGGTTGAAGAGAGATGAAGAAAGGAGGGATGATGTTATATGTGGGAAAATTCTTAGAATTCGAGGACTAAGAAACCTCCTCAAGAATAATTGAAGAAAAGAGAAGTGAATCAAATTTATTCCATAATATCTCCATAAAAGTACGGTGCTTATATAGAGGATAAATGTTAAAGTAAAATAACAACCTTAGCACAACTATAGGAGTTATTTGTTGTAACAGAATAAATTCTAATAGCTGAATACGTGTTCTGATGCTTCTAGATCCTGGTATATTCTAGCAGAAGACTTTTATTTGTATACCACATAATCTTTAAGTTTGATGGGCTGATTAGTGGACCTTTTGGGCTTATTAGTAGTTGGCTCCTCATTAATAGGTGGACTGGGCTCATCTGTTATCACAGTGTCAGGCTGGTTCATAACAACACCTTGCTCATCAAAACCAACCTTGTCCTCAAGGTTGTGAAGCGATTTTATTTTAAGCCACAACTCCCATGAAGTATCATCTGGTGTGAGTCCTGTCCACTGCACCAGAACTTGAAGTTGAGGAACACCATTTACTAAGATCTGTTTAGAGTCAAGAATGGCCAAGGGTGATACCACAGGGTGATTGCCTACTGCTTCAGGGGGAAGGTCAGATACTGCAAAGGGCAGGGGTCCAACATGTGGTTTTAAAACCGAACAATGAAATACATTATGAATTTTTGAATGTGAAGGGAGCTCTAATTTGTAAGCGACAGTACCAATGCGTTCTAGAATAAGGAATGGACCGTAATAACGCTTGGAAAGTTTGATGTACTTGTTGCCGGATAATGAAGTTTGGCGGTATGGTTGGAGTTTCACATAGACCCAGCAGCGTTTTCCTTCATACCCGCTTGGGCCTTGCTCAAGTTTTTGCGAAGTAATGCCAGAATGTCTTCCCTGGTGCTGAGCAGATTGTCACACGCATCTACAGCCGAAGAACCTGAGACATACGCTGGAATTGACGGAGGTGGCTTTCCGAACATGACCTGAAAAGGAGAGAGTCCTGCAGCAGTATGATATGCAGTGTTATAGTGATACTCTGCCCATGGCAGGAATTGGAACCATTGACAAGGCTTAGCATGGACAAAGGCACACAGGTACTGTTCAATGGTACGATTGCTGACTTCAGTTTGACCGTCAGTTTGTGGTTGATAAGATGAGCTCATCCGCAGTAAGGTACCACTAAATTTAAACAGGTCAGCCCAAAATTTGCTCATAAATATGGGATCACAATCAGAAACAATACTCTTAGGAAGCCCATGAATCTTACAAACGATATTAGTAAATAATTCTGCCACCTTGTAAGCCAAAAATTGAGAAGGAAGAGCTCTGAGGTGTATTCCTTTAGAAAAACGCTCGACAATAACCAAGATGACCGTGTAACCGTGAGAATTGGGTAGCCCAGTAATGAAGTCCATAGAAATGTCCTCCCACACATTGGACGGGATCGACAATGGTTGGAGAAGGCCTCCGGGCTTGGTAGTGGTGTATTTCGTTTGTTGACAAAAAACACAACTAGCAATGAACTGCTGCACATCCTTTCTCATATTTACCCAAAAGAAATTCTCAGCTAACCTCCTTAAGGTTTTAGTGATCCCAGCATGACCACCGATCGGAGATTCATGAAACTCCTTCAACAAAAGATCTTTGAAACGGGAGTTGGAGTTTACCCATATCCTTCCACGAAATAAAATGAGTCCGTCCTTGAAATTATACCCTGACGACTCAGACGAGTTGTGGATGATCTGATCGCGTAAGGACTGGAACTCGCTACTAGCAGCCAAATCTTGTTTTGGTTCATCCAAAAAAATAAATTGTGGCATTGACAGAACCATAACTGATGCAGCAATGGGTTCCAAGGAGCGTGACAAGGTATCCGCAACGACATTCGAACGGCCTGACTTGTACTGAATCTCATAATGATACCCTAAAAGTTTGGAGAGATAAAATTGTTGCTCGGGCATTTGGATTACCTGAGTAAGGAGCTCCTTGAGGCTGCGATGGTCAGTTTGAATGATGAAATAATGTCCTTATACATATTGTCGCCAACGTTTCACTGCACTTGTAACAACATGCAACTCTCGTAGGTAGGTTGAGGCGCGTGCCATGCGAGGACAAAAAACCTTGCTGAAATAAGCTCTTGGGTGTTCCCCTTGTAGTAACACAGCACCCATAGCTTTACCCGAAGCATCTGTTTGCACCACAAATGGCAACGAAAAATCAGGTAATGCGAGCACAGGAGCCTTAGCTAGAGCATTTTTCAAAATATCTAAAGCTGTTTGTGCCTCTGATGACCAATGGAATGCGTCTTTCTTAAGTAGAGCGGTTAGTGGTAGCGCTAAAGCTGCATAACCCTTCACAAACTTCCGGTAAAACCCTGATAGACCCAAGAATCCACGCAATCCCTTGACAGATTTAGGAGCAGGCCAATCTGTGATCGCTTGAATCTTTAAAGGGTCAGGAGCCACTGTTCCTCCAGCAATAATGTGGCCCAAGTATGCAATTTGGGGCTGACAGAATGAACATTTGGAAACCTTTAAATGAAGTTGATGTTGAGCCAGAATGTCAAAGACCTGTTTGTGGTGTACAAAGTGGTGATCCAAGGATGGGCTGAATACTAGAATATGGTCAAAAAAGACGATGACAATTTTCCTTAATATATGACGAAATATGTCATTTATGGTGTCTTGAAAAGTTGATGGGGCATTGCAGAGACCGAACGGCATCACACAATACTCGTAATGACCATCATGAGTCCTAAAAGCTGTCTTTGGAATGTCATCTGAAGCGACTCGAATTTGATGGAAACCTGACGTTAAATCCAATTTGGAAAATATGCGAGCAGAACCAAGCTCATCATGAAGCTCATCGATTGTTGGCAGCGGGAAGCGGTCACGAACTGTGATAGAGTTAAGGGCGCAGTAGTCGACACACATTCTCCATGTTCCATCTTTGTTCTTAATAAGAAGCACCGGTGACGAGAAAGGGCTATTGCTTGGTTGTATCCAACCAGTGCTCAACATCTTAGAAACTTGAGATTCAATTTCAGCTTTTTGGGCATGGGGGTATCGGTAAGGGCGGACATTTACTGGTTGGGAGTTAGGGAGAAGGGAGATTGTGTGGTCTGTAGGACGAGGAGGGGGTAAGTGTTTAAGTTCAGAAAAGAGGTGGGGCATATTGGTCTAACAATTGCTGGACTTGTGGGGCGGGGTGGGGGTCAGAAAGGAGTATGAGGGCTTCTTAAACTAGGTCGTAGGCTCTAAGGGAAAAGAAGTGGGCTTCATAATCATGACGGGTTAATTTTTGTAATTGATGAAGGCTAAGAGGTGAAGGGAAAGAGGGTGTTTCACCTTGCAACTCAACACATGTATCTTTGTGGAAAAACTTCATAGTGAGGTTTTGGTAGTCCATTAAGACCGGTCCCAATTGTTTGAGCCATTTGGCTCCCAGCACAATATCAGCGCCACGTACGCCCAAAACATGAAGGTCTACAGTGAAGTGGTTTACCCTGGATTCGAATTTTCACTCCCTCACAGATATGTGAGCAAGATAGTTCTTGTCCGCTACCAACCATCACACGGAGAGGGGAAGTTGGGATGTGAGAAAGGCCCAATTCGCGAGCAATACCTTCTTGGATAAAATTATGTGTGCTTCCCCCATCAACCAAAATATGGACTGGATATTGTGAAACCTGGCCAGTTACTCGAAAAGTATCAGAAGCTTGAGAACCAGAAAGGGCGTGTAAACTTAGTTGGGCTTGTTGAGAATCATCAGAGGGGGTATTGTCATACCCCAATTTTTGACCTAGAACTTATTTTTTACTCATCTTCTTAGTTCGGAATTTTTCGTCGTCTCAGACGAAATTTCGACAGAGAGGTATTTTAAAATACCTCATTTTTTTTTATTTCGTTCGAGTCCGTCTTTTTGTTTTTGTTTTTATTATTATTTTTATCTTTATTTTTATATTTTTAGTATTATTTTATTTAGCATTTTTATTGTTTATTTTTTTTCCTTTTTTTTACTAGTAACCTTTTTTTTATTTTATTTTTAGAATCTAATCTTTTGTGGAAGAAGACTTTTGTCATAAAATTAATGTGTTTTATGTTGTCACTTATTTGTCTTTTATTGAGTTTTATTGCCATTATTTTGTCAACCTGTCATTTATTGAGTATTAGTGATGGTAATTAGTGTTTTAAAAGGGGAATTGGTCAGACAAAAGGAGGGGAACCGAATTTCACAGGGGACGAATTCATCTGTAAGCCAATTCAAAAAAACCATTAGAAAAATCATCAGCAACATCACCATTCACTCACTCATACATAACCATCATCACAGCCACCTCTCCTTTCATCAAACCAACCACCCACAACATCACCACCATTACAACACTACTCACACAAAAAACACTACAACCACACGCACCAACACACTAACTCACGGCCACCCACAAAACCGACCAGCCACCCCATTCACAACCAGCAAACCGCAGCCTCCCTCACCCATAAAACCACCACGCACGCACACCAAACACAACCAGCAAAAAACACAGCGGCCTCACCTCCACACGTCACCACAAACAACCACAATCACACACGCGCGGTCTCCCTCCAAACCACTCACCCATAACCGAATCAAAACCCAAACCCATCATCAAAACCAAGGCCGAACTCAAAAAAAACTCGGGTAGTTTGCTTTCAAAAAACTTTTTTTTCCAAATTAGATCTAGTCCGTTTAAAGAAAAATTTTGAAAATCCAAGTCCGGATTCGGAAAGAGAGGAGAAAAGGATATTTGGAAAACGTTTTTTTTAAAAAAAAAAAGGAATTTTTTTGTTCCGGCACGGTGGCGCCGCCGTCTAGGCCGGCGGCCACCGCGCCGGAAAACAGTTGCTGGCCGTCAGTTTTTTAGAGAGAGGTGAGAGTGAGTTTTGGAGAGGAGAATTAGAGAGAGAAGTGCAAGAAGGGAAATGAGTGTTAAAACCAGAAAATGAACTTATATCTGACCCATATGCTAAGCCCAGCGCGGCCCAATCTCTTTCTCAGCTCTTCTCTACTGTTTTGCTGCTTACACCCCCCATTTTCCTACTGCACCCCCCTTTTCTTTTTTATTTCTTTTTATTTTCTTTATCATTTCTTGCATTTCATTTTTAATTCCCTTTTTTTATTTTCATGCATTTTTATTCCATGATATTTATCTTATAGTAGTTCATGCATTTTTTTTTTATTTTTCTTTTATTTCATGCATTTTTATTTCTTTGTTTATATTTAGCATTTTTATTTTATTGCATTTGCGGTTCTATCTTTATTTATTATTCCGTTTTTTTTCTAGAATGTATTTAGGTACAATGTAAATAAATATAAATGAGAATTTGCACTGACACTCACTTTATTTATTCTGCTTTATGCCTTTTATTTTTTATTATTTTCGCTTTACAAAAAGGAAAAAATCAAAAAATATTAGTTTAGTTTAATTTTAAAGGGTTTCGTGGTGATCCAACGTCACCACGGAATTTCCTCGCGTTTAGTTTTTTTAATTATATTTTTAGTCTTAGTCCATATTAAAAAAAAAAAGCAAAAACATGTAAATAATCAAAAACTCAAAAAAAATCTTTTCTTAATAAACCTTGATTTTCAATCAAGTGTCCGTTTTTTTTTCTCATTTATTTTCTTTAAAAAATCATTAATCCACTTTAATTACACCTTAATCATTTTCAAAATAAAAAACACAAAACAATCCCATTTTGCCACTCGGCTTTTATTTTATCTTTAAAACCTTTTTTAAAAAAACCAATAAAAAATACAAAACAAATCAACCGTCATTTCTACCCCGAACTACGAGGTTTTGATCCCTCACGGGTACGTAGGCAGAGGACCCTGTCCTTCCAAATCATAAAAAATACAAAAAACATTTTTATTTTTTTCACACTATTCTAATTCATTCTTTTCTTTCTTTAAAAAAAAATAAGCAAGTTATAGCCAAGATAAATAAATAAAATCAAGAGGTTCTCGTAGAGTACTACGAACGTTTAGGGTGCTAACACCTTCCCTAAACGTAACTAACCCCCGAACCCTAATCTTTTAAAATGTGGTAATTTAGAACTTTTTTCCACCTTTCTTTAAAAAAATTAAAAGTTCAGTCGTGAAATAAAATTAGTGAGTCAACGCTAATCAATAGCTTGATCTCCGAAAATCACCGCGACAGGTATCAATAGCAACCGAAATATCAGCCTCATCCAGGAATTCTTGATTTTCATCATCAGCTAAGAGAAGGAAGGCACGTCCACTACAACGGTGTTGTCGAGACCACTTTTGATCGCAATTAAAGCACAACCCCTTTTCACGAGGATCTGCCAGTTCTAGTTCAGAGAGGTGGCGGAAGCGAGGCTTGGAGGAAGGTGTGGGCAACACCCCGGGGGAAGATCTCAAAGGCAAGGAACTCACAGCAGGCCGTGGAGGTATATTGAACGGCTTAGCCCTAGAAGCTTTGAGTTGATCTTGTAATTTGTCTTCTTGAAGACGAGCTAATCCTGCAGCCTGAGTTAGGGAAGTGGGTTGTTGAGCTAACACTTCCCGACGAATCTCAATCTTTAAACCAGATATGAAACAACTCAACAAATCCAAAGGGGATAGACCCACAAGACGATTAGCCAAGGACTCAAATTCTGTGAGGTATTCTGCAACAGAGGTAGACTGCGTAAGTTTAAAGAGATTACATCGTGGATCGTCATATGCGGTGGGTGCAAAACGGGTTTCCAAGGCGTGGAGGAACTGCGTCCACGACATGATCTGACCGTTCCGGTACATCCATTGGTACCATGCCAGAGCAGGGCCATCCAGGTAGAAAGATGCAATTGTGATGCGCTCTTCTTCAGGGATGTTATGGTAAGTGAAGAACTGTGATATTTTAAAGATCCAACCGTGGGCGTCACCGCCGTCGAAACGGGGAACATCTAATTTGAGGCGAGGACAATGGTTAGTTTCCGAATTGGGGGCAGGAGATCGACGTTCATCCATGCGAACACAAACTTCTTCCAAACGAAGGGTAACGGCGGCCAAATGGTGGGCCAATTCATCGATACGGTCGTTAGCGGAAGGACGAGCCATGGAATGAAAGCACCAGTGTTATATGTGGGAAAATTCTTAGAATTCGAGGACTAAGAAACCTCCTGAAGAATAATTGAAGAAAAGAAAAGTGAATCAAATTTATTCCATAATCTCTCCATAAAAGTACAGTGCTCTTATAGAGGATAAATGTTAAAGGAAAATAACAAACTTAGAACAACTATAGGAGTTATTTGTTGTAAAAGAATAGATTCTAATAGCTGAATACGTGTTCTGATGCTTCTAGATCCTGGTTTATTCTAGCAGAAGACTTTTATTTGTATACCATATAATCTTTAAGTTTGATGGGCTGATTAGTGGACCTTTTGGGCTTATTAGTAGCTGGCTCCTCATTAGTAGGTGGACTGGGCTCATCTGTTATCACAGTGTCAGGCTGGTTCATAACAGATGAGATGATCTGAAGGACCGGGAGATTAAGTGTGGAGCCACATGGGTATTAACTGAGTCAAAATCAAGAGGGGCCTTAAGGTTACAAAATAGGGTAAACTTTGAGGGTGTAAAGTGGCTTTTTTTAATAGAGGGCAAAATCACAATTATGACAAAGTAATGAGGTTAAAAGTGCATTTAAGCCTATATAAAATTAAGGTCTTTTGATAAAAGTATAAAGACTCAATTCAGTCATTCACAATTTTCTCGCGGATCAATCCAGTCCCTGACAAAAAATAAAATCAAATTAGTCTCTAACATATTTTCATATTGGGTAGAAATTAGTCCATAACTCATTGTATTAGATAGACTAATTTTTCTTCAATATTAAAATGACAAGGAGGGGTAGCCCAACGATATAAGTTGAGATGTCGATGGAGTGAATGTTAAGAAGAGGTTTAAGGGCTTAATTCGTATCACTAACAAATTTTCATCTCCCTAATAAACTAACCTTTAATATCTGCTTATAAAAAAAAATAGCTAGGCTACCAAAATAATAGTTTTCAAATTTTTGTCCAAGACTGTGTATTGAAGAGTAACATTATACACTACATAACAAATTGTATAAACTCGTTTAAGGGGACTAAACACAACTCCATTATCAACGATATTAAACCTCGCGGAATAGTCTCACACAATATAGTGAAAAATAAAAAAACCATAGCTCCCTTGAAGATACTCCCTCCATAACAAAATATAAATAAAATTCAACCATTTCAGTTGTAACTAATCATAAGTAAAATTGACTTTTTTTGTCATATTTAAGGATAATATACCTAAAATACCCTTATTTTAATTTTTTAAATGCACACACGTTTAACAACAACACCTTAAAAATATACTACTCTACACCACAATTAATGAGGGCAAAATAGGTTATTTAACTTAAATTAAATAACACAAACCACATTCCTTAAAAAATTTGAATTGGTCAAATTTGCTTATAAAAAGTTATGGAGGGAGTAGTAAATTATGTTCTATTTTTCTTTCATGTGACAATCCTTTAAAATAATAAATACACCTAGTAATTTGTATAGGGATATATATTTAGAGACTAGATGTTTTTTAAAAGAGTAAATCCTAAAAAAAAAAAAGTGATATATGAAAGTTGTGAAGTAACTATAGTCAGAAGACACAAATGCTACAGCTAGTTAACTAGTGAATGGTCAATCAATGTAAAGTCAATGAATTAATAGGTGAAGTTTATAAATTGAGATGTTGGTCGAATGAATGTTCAAAAGGAGGTTCAGAGTGTTCAATTCGTACTACTAATAATTTCACCTCTCCAATAAATTAACCATAATTTTGGCCCACACAAAAAATAGCTAGGTTACCACGGTAATTCAAGTCTTCAAATTTTTGTCCAAGACCGTGTGTATTGAAAAGTTACATTATATAGATTCAATGTACGTAGCTAATTGGATAAAAGTTATGATAAGTGAACACAAAATTTAAGACACAATACATACACCATTGTATAAAATATGTATTTTTTTCCTCTTTCTCTCTCTACTCTCCCTCCCCTATTGTTTTCTCTCTCATCTCCCACCCTCCAACCAACCACCACTCCTCTCTCCGGCCATCGACCGCCGGCGACCGTCGTCATTTCACCATCTTAGTCTTCTTTTACGATCTTCGTGCACACCATTCTCCGACCACAACCACCATCCCTCTCCTCAGATCTGCGTTCACAGCACCACCACTACCACCACCCATCAACCTTCTTCTCATTTCCATTTATCACCCACCGCCACGACTGTCATCACCGTCCTCAGCACCATCGTCTCTCTCTACCACCACCGTCGACTGTGCTCTCACTAGCAACCATCTCCTCCTTCTTCTCAGACACTCTCTGACTACCGGAACCGGCGAGCTCGTTCGCCACCGTCGCCCCCTACATCAACGCCTTCCATCACCACCACAATCAAACCTCTTCTCTCCTCCGCTTCACCGCAACTAGACCGGAGAGAGATAAGTCAGGGAACGAGAGAGTAGAACGATGAGGGAGAGAAAAGTGAGACTGGCAAGACAGAATTACGAATTTGTCCTTGCACTTCAATTAGAATTACGAAAATGCCACTGATGTCGTATTTGTGTTAGAATTTATGTGTTGTAATATCCCGTGTAGGCGCAACTTTTATCAGTGTCAGAGAGATTACGAGTAAGTAAGGGTGTAAGTTTATTTTCACACATAAGGTTTTAGATAAGCATGGCAAGGCAAAATTATGTCATTTTCACACTTCATTTCTCTCTCTAAGAAGCTGAAAACTTCTCCCTCCCTCTCTCTAGCTCACGCCAATTCCATCCTTAGCACCATTTATCACCTTTCTTCCAAAACTTTTGGGCTATGAGCAAGTTCCATCTTTGGGAAAACTTGGAGCTAGGAAATAAGCTAAGGAGAATCAAGTAAGGAGTAAGATCAAAGCTAGGGTTTTGAAGTTATAAGTTGGCCAAGCATCAAGCAAGGAATTAGGTGAGCTCCCTTAGATTTATACCCCTTTTGGGTAGTTACTTTGAGAATTATGAGGAAAGTAAACCTGAATGATTTAGGTTTGATTTCTTGATTGTTAGCTTCCCTTTGTTAATATTTGATATGCTATGATCTTATATGTTAAAAACTCTATCAATTGATGTATATGGACTTGCTGGATGTGAGAATTTGTTAAATTCGTGTTGGAACCTTCTGGAAATGCTTCAGGACCTGGCTGTACTGGCTTTGTCGTGCCACGATGGCACCCATCGTGCCATGATCATGAAATCTTGGCACCATCGTGCCACGAGGATGACCCATCGTGCCACGAAAAATCCAGGGAGCTACTCCATTTTTGAAATGTGTTTTTAAGGCCAGAAAACCATCCTCACAGCGCCAGAATGTCTTTGTGCATTTAGAAATGAAAGAAAAGGTCATAGACTTATCTCGTATTAACCTGAGAGTGGGGATCAAAGTTTCAATACTATTGAGGATTATTTCCATCAAGAATCGACGTCAGTTATAACGAATGGGTAGAGTTACCTATAGACTGCTGATGAGCGAAGGGACTTAGCTCCCAACATTGAGTAATGGCTTATGTGAATGATGAGTCCAGAACCTTTATTAGGTTAGTAAGATTAAGGATGTATTCTTTTAAGAATACAAAGTATGATCATAGCGTACCTTAGTTAGTGGTACAAGGCTATTATCAGGATAAGTATATATATATATATATATATATATATATATATATAGTTAGTGATCATATAAGGAATAATTAATTATCAGCATAACTTTGTGTCTTCTGGGTTCTCGCAGTTAGAGAGTGCAGGGGGTTCCAGTATTGTTGGAATGAGAGGAACTTTCCGCGAGGATAACCACGCATAAGTTATAGTGTGTCTTCTGTGTTCTCGTTAGTTAGAGCACAGGGGGTTCCGGATACGTCTGGAATGGGAGGAACTTTCCGTGATGATAACAACACACACAGGCAAGAGGAGTCCGATGATTAGCCTACTATAGGAATTTCACTGGTTATTAGGGGAATGTGCTTCGGGGTTACTCCACTCGGGGGCATTCCATAAAATGAACTCATATATTAATGTTTGTTCAATGTTAACATCTAACATAATATTGTCAGTTTATACTTTATTATGTTATCAGGCAGAAATTGACCTATCAGGCAGGTATCAGGTGGTGATCTTAGGTATCCCCTCGATCACCAAGTTATCAGGATATAGTCTAGTTTTCATGACTATAAAGTTATCAGGTTCATGAAGTTATAAACCCTTTATGGGTAAGGTTAAAGCTTGGCGATCATAGGATTCCCCGAGATTGCCAAAAGTAGGCATGGCGACCCTAGGTTCCCTGAGGTTGCCAACAGTAGGTTGGGCTGGAGCTCACTGAGACATTATGTCTCATCCTATTCCTTCTGATGCAGGTTCACAGGTTGCACGCAGCAAGGGTAAGGAGAAAGCTTTGGACTGAGCATGCTCGTTTCCTTGTTATTTCAGCTAAACTGTTTTGTGATGTTGTATTTGATGTATAATTATCAGAAAGGATATGTATAAACAGTTGGATGTATTATTACTTATGTGATGTAAAATTATGAGAGAACTTCCAGTATTGTAAATTAATGCATCCAGTACGAAATTTTAATACTCGTATAAGATCCTAGCAATCTTAATATGGGTGTTACATGTGTTTATTTATCATTTCTGATTGGATAACCTCATTTAAGAGGACAAAACACAACACCCTTATCAACAACAATGAGTCTAGCGGAAAGGACTAGTCTCACAGAATATTGCGAATCAATAGTCGAATTCTGGTTAAAATAAGTGTCTGCACAATATTGTTAAATCTTTTAAAAATCCTTGACCCTAGTTGCACACAATATTGCAAATCATTGGTTGACCATTAACTGTGAATCACTAGTACCTAGTAACTATTTTTCTGTCCTGTAAAATCCTTTAAAAAAAGTATGTTAAATCCTTCAATAAAAATAGATTCCAAGATTCCCGAATCTATAAAAAAAAAAAAAAAAAAGTGATATATAATCGAAGTTGTGAAGTAACTATAGTCAGAGGACACAAAGGCTACAGCTAGCTAACTAGTGAATGGTCAATCAATGTAAAGTCAATGAATTAATAGGTGAAGTTTATAAATTGAGATGTTGGTCGAATGAATGTTCAAAAGGAGGTTCAGAGTGTTCAATTCGTACTACTAATAATTTCACCTCTCCAATAAATTAACCATAATTTTGGCCCACACAAAAAATAGCTAGGTTACCACGGTAATTCAAGTCTTCAAATTTTTGTCCAAGACCGTGTGTATTGAAAAGTCACATTATATAGATTCAATGTAATAGCTAATTGGATAAAAGTTATGATAAGTGAACACAAAATTGAAGACACAATACATATTTTTTTCCTCTTTCTCTCTCTACTCTCTCTCCCCTACTGCTTTCTCTCTCATCTTCCACCTTCCAACCAACCACCACTCCTCTGTCCGGCCATCGACCGCCGGCGACAGTCGTCGTTTTACCATCTCAGTCTTCTTTTACGATTTTCGTGCACACCATTCTCCGACCACAACCACCATCCCTCTCCTCAGATCAGCGTTCACACCACCACCACCACCACCACCACCCATCAACCTTCTTCTCATTTCCATTTATCACCCACCGCCACGACTGTCATCATCGTCCTCAGCACCATCGTCTCTCTCTACCACCACCGTCGACTGCGCTCTCACTAGCAACCATCTCCTCCTTCTTCTCAGACACTCTCTGACTACCGGAACCGGCGAGCTCGTTCGCCACCGTCGCCCCCTACATCAACGCCTTCCATCACCACCACAATCAAACCTCTTCTCTCCTCCGCTTCACCGCAACTAGACCGGAGAGAGATAAGTCAGGGAACGAGAGAGTAGAACGATGAGGGAGAGATGAGTGAGACTGGCAAGACAGAATTATGAATTTGTCCTTGCACTTCAATTAGAATTACGAAAATGCCACTGATGTCGTATTTGTGTTAGAATTTATGTGTTGTAATATCCCGCGTAGGCGCAACTTTTATCAGTGTCAGAGAGATTACGAGTAAGTAAGGGCGTAAGTGTATTTTCACACATAAGGTTTTAGATAAGCATGGCAAGGCAAAATTATGTCATTTTCACACTTCATTTCTCTCTCTAAGAAGCTGAAAACTTCTCCCTCCCTCTCTCTGGCTCACGGCAATTCCATCCTTAGCACCATTCATCACCTTTCTTCCAAAACTTTTGGGTTATGAGCAAGTTCCATCTTTGGGAAAACTTGGAGCTAGGAAATAAGCTAAGGAGAATCAAGTAAGGAGTAAGATCAAAGCTAGGGTTTTGAAGTTATAAGTTGGCCAAGCATCAAGCAAGGAATTAGGTGAGCTCCCTTAGATTTATACCCCTTTTGGGTAGTTACTTTGAGAATTATGAAGAAAGTAAACTTGAATGATTTAGGTTTGATTTCTTGATTGTTAGCTTACCTTTGTTAATATATATGCTATAATCTTCTATGTTAAAAACTCTATCAATTGATGTATATGGACTTGCTGGATGTGAGAATTTGTTAAATTCGTGTTGGAACCTTCTGAAAATGCTTCAGGACCTGGCTGTACTGGCTTTGTCGTGCCACGATGGCACCCATCATGCCATGATCATGAAATCTGTTTTTAAGGCCAGAAAACCATCCTCACAGCGCCAGAAAACCATCCTCACAGCGCCAGAATGTCTTTGTGCATTTAGAAATGAAAGAAAAGGTCATAGACTTATCTCGTATTAACCTGAGAGTGGGGATCGAAGTTTCAATACTATTGAGGATTATTTCCATCAAGAATCGACGTCAGTTATGACGAATGGGTAGAGTTACCTATAGACTACTGATGAGCGAAGGGACTTAGTTCCCAACATTGAGTAATGGCTTATGTGAATGATGAGTCCAGAACCTTTATTAGGTTAATAAGATTAAGGATGTATTCTTTTAAGAATACAAAGTATGATCATAGCGTACCTTAGTTAGTGGTACAAGGCTATTATCAGGATAAGTATATATATATATATATTTATATATATAAGGAATAATTAATTATCAGGATAACTTTGTGTCTTCTGGGTTCTCGCAGTTAGAGAGCGCAGGGGGTTCCAGTATTGCTGGAATGGGAGGAACTTTCCGCGAGGATAACCACGCATAAGTTATAGTGTGTCTTCTGTGTTCTCGTTAGTTAGAGCACAGGGGGTTCCGGATACGTCTGGAATGGGAGGAACTTTCCGTGAGGATAACAACACACACAGGCAAGAGGAGTCCGGTGATTAGCCTACTATAGGAATTTCACCGGTTATCAGGGGAATGTGTTTCGGGGTTACTCCACTCGGGGGCATTCCATAAAATGAACTCATATATTAATGTTTGTTCAACGCTAACATATAACATAATATTGTCAGTTTATACTTTATTATGTTATCAGGTAGAAATTTACCTATCAGGCAGGTATCAGGTGGTGATCTTAGGTATCCCCTCGATCACCAAGTTATCAGGATATAGTCTAGTTTTCATGACTATAAAGTTATCAGGTTCAGGAAGTTATAAACCCTTTATGGGTAAGGTTAAAGCTTGGCGATCATAGGATTCCCCGAGATTGCCAAAAGTAGGCATGGCGACCCTAGGTTCCCTGAGGTTGCCAATAGTAGGTTGGGCTGGAGCTCACTGAGACATTATGTCTCATCCCATTCCTTCTGATGCAGGTTCACAGGTTGCACGCAGCAAGGGTAAGGAGAAAGCTTTGGACTGAGCGTGCTGGTTTCCTTGTTATTTCAGCTAAACTGTTTTCTGATGTTGTATTTGATGTATAATTATCAGAAAGGATATGTATAAACAGTTGGATGTATTATTACTTATGTGATGTAAAATTATGAGATAACTTCCAGTATTGTAAATTAATACATCCAGTACGAAATTTTAATACTCGTATAAGATCCTAGGCAATCTTAATATGGGTGTTACATGTGTTTATTTATCATTTCTAATTGGATAACCTCATTTAAGAGGACAAAACACAACACCCTTATCAACAACAATGAGTCTAGTGGAAAGGAATAGTCTCACAGAATATTGCGAATCAATAGTCGAATTCTGGTTAAAATAAGTGTCCGCACAATATTGTTAAATCTTTTAAAAATCCTTGACCCTAGTTGCACACAATATTGCAAATCATTGGTTGACCATTAACTGTGAATCACTAGTACCTAGTAACTATTTTTCTGTCCTGTAAAATCCTTTAAAAAAAGTATGTTAAATCCTTCAATAAAAATAGATTTCAAGATTCCCGAATCTATAAAAATAAAAAAAAAGTGATATATAATCGAAGTTGTGAAGTAACTATAGTCAGAGGACACAAATGCTACAGCTAGTTAACTAGTTAGTGGTCAACCAATGTAAAGTCAATGTATCAAAATGTGAGCTTTCTTAGAAATTTTTAAGCAACCACATATTTTAAGGCAATACAATGGCCATGTTGAGATGCCACTATTTTAAAAGTCATCCATTTTTATTTTATTCGGAATCATTCTGTTTATCTACTTGGCAAGTTGACATTGTTCATATCTTGGTTAATTAATTTCTCAAAATTTCATGTTATAAAAGGCCACAAACTACATCACATTTCTACAAAGAAACAAAGTTTTTATTTTAGAAATAAGAATTAAAAGGTTATGTGATGGAGAATAACACAAATACTACTACTACTAGTGCACCCTCAAGCTCAAGAGTTTCCAGAACTGTCCTCCTCCTTTTGAGGGTGTTAACATTTGTGTTCCTTCTCATTGCTTTCATAGTCATTGTCTTAACAAAGGAAACTTTAGACACAGATGATGGGGAATCTGAACTTAAGTTCAAAGATATCCATGCTTATCGGTGAGCATATATATGACTACTAACTTCTCCCTCCGTGAGATATTTTGGTCAACAAAAGTTGATGTATCTGGTCTAATTTTTTAACCAGATATATCAACTTTGTTGACTCAGATGTCTCTTATAATTAAGATCGGAGGGAGCAATTATTAATAAAATCATAGTAGTGGCTCAAATTAATTAATTAATCTAGAAAAATCATCTATAATTCTGTTTTTTTCCTTCTATATTTGTTTTTTTTTCTTCTTTTCTATATTAAATAGCTACGATTTTGGGAATGTAGATACATGATCTCGACAATAGTAATTGGGTTTGCATACAATTGCTTGCAAATGGCACTTTCAATTTTCACTGTGGTATCAGGAAATCGTGTATTAAAGGGTGGCGCAGGCTATAAGTTTGATTTTTATGGTGACAAGGTACATGAACATCCCACAATTTTCACTTTCATCTTTTCTATGATATATGTTTGGTTAAATTACACTTTTAGTTATTTAAGTTATTTTTATGTTTTATTTTGGTTCCTTAAGGTACAAATTTTTGACAATTTAATCTTTTAACTTTTAAATTGCAACTAGACACCGATAGAAATCACTAAAGTGCATAATATTTGTAACTTAAGACATCAAAATTTGTAATGTTTATAAATTAAAAAGACAAAAATGAAACGGAAACTTAGAAACTAAAATGTCTAATATTTGTAACTTAGCCAAAATGTAACAAAGTTTTTCTAAGGAACTAAATTGAAACTTAAAATTAAGTTAGAGAAACAAAACCATAGTTTAGCCTATATGTTTTTTTATCTCAGTATATTGTCATTTTAAACTACTTTGTTTTTTTCTTGGACAGATTATATCATACTTTCTACTTTCCGGTTCAGCTGCTGGGTTTGGTGCCTCAGAAGATTTGCATAGGTTCTTCAAAGCAGAAGAACTTCCCTTAAACTCATTCTTTGGAAAGGCTAATGCCTCTGCTAGTCTTCTTCTATTTGGATTTCTGACCACAGCCATAGCATCAGTTTTCACTTCATTTGCTTTGCCAAAGAAAGCTTAGTTTGATGCACAAAATGATCTATGTTCCTAGATTACTATTTACTTTTCCATTCTCTAGTTTGGTCTAATTGATTAGGTTTCTTTGTTGGTCAATCAACTATGTTTTGTGATGGATTTGTTTATATCATCCTTCTTTTGTTTAAAGATTTCTATCCTAAATAAGAATTATACTTGTTTTGATTTTTTTTTAATAGAATGGATGAATTCCTCTTGTTTTACTTCAATGTTACATACTCTTTTGTTTACTCAAGAAACTCATTGGCAATACTTAGGGGAATATTATCGAAGTTGTAATTTATAGTGCTAAAAAGTAAAAGAATTATAATAGACAGATGCAACAAATTAGTGTTCAGTTACCAAAACCTTTTTTGATATTCACTTCTTTTAATTCTTTTTTTATAGGTGTTATTTTGCACTAGACAATCTCTTTCTCTAAACTTCAACGAGATTTTATGCGAAATTTATTTGTACCACCGAAGATTTTCCTTTATCTTTTATCTCCTACTCAAGCTCATCTTCCTGGAGATTTTCCTTTATCTTTTATCTCCTACTCAACCTCATCTTCCTCTTTTTCGATATTCGCTTATCTCGGTTCGCCGGTCGGTCGATTTCATGGAATCATAGCGGGATTTTGTCCGAACCAATTCACATAAGCACCACGAACCAACACTGAAGTACCAATTCGCTGTTTGCAGCACGTCGAGATAATTATGTGACTATGATGTCAGCAAAATAGGTTGAGGCTATGTGATGAAAAACTTTCAATCTCAGCATCGTGACACGATTTTCACACACATTTCATCTGCAATCAATAAATTTATTTCAACTAACCTTAAACCGATTGAAAAGCTCCCGCATATATTATCAATGGAGATACTTTGCCATGGGGGGGGGGGGGGGGTCAAAAATCCTTGTAGTTGTTTTGTTTGGTTATGCTAATCTATCTATTATCTTTCTTAAATTAGACCCTCAAGGTGTGAAGAAGATCTCTTACTAACTTTGGTTGGGTTTTGATGATAACAACACCACATCACAAAAAGAAGAAAAGCTCATGGAGGCTTCAGTTGAATAATGATGTTAAAGGCCTAGGCTTCAATGTTATACATTTTCTAAGTATGTCAATTATCTTATAATTTACCATTCTTAACCTTTGGTATACAGCTTAGGTTACTCAAAATATTTCCAAACATTTTTCTAAGTTGATGATTTAAATCTATATGAAGCAATGCTTTAAAAACTCTTGAAAATCCTTTTTAAGCATGTGTAACCGGTTGCAGCACTAGTAACCGGTTATTGGAGTTGATTTTTTTAAATATTAATGTAACGTTGATAGGTGTAACCAGTTGCACCTCATATGGTAACTGGTTACCACCTTCAGAAAATCAAATTTTATGAAAGGGTATCATTTCAAATATGTTTCTATTCATTTGAGACCGTTTTTGAAAGGTAGCATTGCTTCATAAACACGTTTTCAACCTCTATAAAACTAATTGAGATCATAACAACAATAACAACAACTTTCATATTCTCAATTGTGAATTTCAATATCACTTGCATTCAAAACTTTCAATCTCTTGTTTTGGAAAAACTTTGTCCATACTTTAAAATTCACAAAAAGTTTTTTGAGCAGCAAGTACATATTGTTAAAGTCATATTAATCAAGATAAACAGTCATACAATTTATTCTTCATTTCTTTTGTAAAAAGTTTCTCGCCATTGTTGGTTGGAATTGTTGTAAAAAATAGTGGGGGTGCTATCTTTGTGTATTGAAATATTGTAGGGTTCTTTGGGTTGAGGTTCTTGTCACAAAGATTCATACATAGTGGAAATACTTCTTGGGGTGTGAAGGGAGTGGATGTTGTAATGAGTTAAATAAGGTGTTACTTGTAACACAAATTTGTCAGTTGACTTTATATAAAGCCAAGTACTTTGTGATATAATACAATGAGATATTTACCAACTTAACAAGTGGTATCAGGAGCTATAAGGGGTCATGTGAAGTTTCAATCTCCAAAAGAAAACGCAGTTTTGTTTGGAGAGAGGGAGAGTTAGTTACGGTGGTTTAAGAGTTTGTTACCGCGGAGGAAGTTTGTTACAGTTGCCAGTTATGGTGGTAACAGCTATCTTTATCTTCTACCTTGCAATCATGACGGGATGAGCTTCATTTCTTCAACCTGCTATCCCAAAATTCGATGGTTTCCATTGGTCAATGTTTATGGAGAATCTCCTCTGTTCCAAAGAATATTGGAACCTTATTGAACATGGCGTCACAGTTGCACCACCAAATGTAAGGTCGCAGCAAAAAAGATTTGCAGATGAAAGCAAGCTTCGTGATTTGAAAGCAAAAAATTATCTCTTTCAATCCATAGATCATTCAATCATGGAGACAATTCTTGTTCGTGACATTGCAAAGGATATATGGGATTCCATGCGTAGAAAGTATCAAGGCTCCACAAAGGTTAAACGTGCTCAATTGCAAACTCTTCGTTGTGAATATGAATTTCTTTCCATGAAAGAAGGAGAATCTCTGAATGAGTATCTTTCAAGAACTCTTGCAATTGTGAATTGCATGACTGCACATGGTGAAAGATTGGAACAAAATGTGATTGTGGATAAAGTGTTTCCTTCTATGACTTCTAAATTAAACTACGTTGTTTTCTCGATTGAAGAATCCAATGATGTTACCATGCTCACCATTGATGAATTATAGAGCAGTCTTCTTGTTCATGAACAAAGAATGTAGTCTCAACTTGTTAAAGAAGAATAACAGGCTCTGAAAGTTTCTGGAAGAGGAAATGGGCGTGGAAGAGAAGGAAAAACTGGATTCAAAGGACATGGAAGAGGAAGACAAACCAAAGAGTTCATTAAGTGCTTTAAGTGTCACAAGTTGGGTCAGTATCAGAGTGAATGTCCAACTTGGGGTGAAAATGATGCCAATTATGCTGCTTTTGATGATAGTGAAGAGATGGTGCTCATGTTACAACAAGAATGCATGAATCAAGCTAAAAATGAAGTATGGTTCTTAGATTCTGGATGCAGTAATCATATGGTATGATCGAAAAATTGGCTATTTGATTTTGATGATAGCTTTAGATCTTCTGTAAAACTGGAGAATGATTCAAAGATGCATGTTATGGGAAAAGGGAACTTGAAATTGTTCATTTTAGGAAGTGTTCAGGTTATCTCAGATGTTCATTACTTACCTAGATTAAGCAATAATCTCTTGAGTATTGGCCAACTCCAACAGAAGAATCTGACTATAGTGTTTTAGAAGGATTCTTGTAAAGTGTTTCATGAAGAAAAAGGGTTTATCATGTCAACACAAATGCATTCTAATAGGGTGTATATCATATATGCTCATGTAATCATTCCAATGTGCTTGAAAGCTTCAAATATGAATGAAACTCAATTATGGCATGATAGATATGGCCACTTGAGTTACAAAGGTCTAAATACCTTGGTGAAGAAGGAAATGGTAAGAGATTTATCTAAGCTGAAGGAAGAATTCAATGTATGCTCTAATTGTATGATTGGAAAGCAACATAGAGGAGCCATTCCTAAGAAAGCAAAATGGAGAGCTACAATGAAGCTTGAATTGGTTCATAGTGATGTGTGTGGACCTATCAGTCCACAATCTAATGGTGGAAATAGGTACTTCATCACCTTCACAGATGATTTTAGCAGAAAAACTTGGGTCTATTTCTTGCATGATAAGGCAAGTGTTTTTGAAGTGTTTAAGAAGTTTAAAGCTGCAGTTGAAGGAGAATCAAGATGATAAATTCAGTGTTTAAGAATTGATAGAGGAGGTGAGTTTACATCTAATGCTTTTAATGAGTTCTGCAACACTCAAGGTATTAAGAGACGGCTAACAACTGCTTACATACCTCAACAAAATGGTGTGTCAGAAAGAAAGAATAGAACACTCATGAACATGGTGAGATGCTTGCTCACTGGGAGAAATGTACATAAGATGTTTTGCCCTGAAGCAGTTAAATGGGCAACTTATGTACTTAATAGAAGTCTAACTTTGTCTGTAAAAGACATTACTCCAGAAGAAGCATGGAGTAATATGAAGCCCATAGTGAAGCACTTCAGGGTATTTGGATGCTTAACTTCTGTGCATCTTTCAGATGTTCATAGAAAGAAGCTAGATAACAAAAGCATAAAGTGTGTGAATCTAGGTGTTAGTGAAGAATCCAAAGTCTATAAGTTGTATGATCCAGTTGAAAAAATATATATAATTGTTAGTAGAGATGTTGTGTTTGAAGAATCAAAGGGTTGGAGGGATGAGAAGACCAAATCAGGAATGGTAGAGATGGAAAGCAACACTGATAATGGTGAAAACAATAATAATGGTGGAAACAATGAAGAACCTGGTGAAGAAAGTGAAAATGAAATACCTAGCAATACGGAATCATCAAGCAATGAAAGTACTGGTGAGGAGTATGAATCTGAGAGCAATGATGAAGTACCTCCTAGCAGGACAAGGAAGAAGCCTAGCTACTTGGAAGACTATGTAACTGTTCAAGCGATGGAAGAGAAAGTAGAACAACACAATCTAGATGTCTTCAATACTAATAATGATCCAGTTACATATGAAGAAGCTATCAAGCATGAAGCGTGGAAAAGAGCAATGGATCAAGTAATTGAGTCTATTGAGAAGAACAATACATGGGAACTCACCAACTTACCTTCAAGAGCTAAGAAGATAGGTGTTAAATGGATCTACAAAACTAAGATGAAAGAAAAGGGGAAAGTAGAAAAGAATAAGGCAAGGCTTGTAGCTAAGGGCTACTCTCAGCAATATGGAATAAACTACAATGAAGTCTTTGCACCAGTTGCAAGATGGGACAACATAAGAACCATTTTATCTTTGGCTGCATGCAAGAGTTGGAATGTATATCAGTTAGATATGAAGAGTGTTTTTCTGCATGGAGAGTTAGCAGAAGATATGTATATAGAGCAGCCTGCAGGATATCAAAAAGGAGAAAGTAGTGTGGTGTAAAAACTCAAAAAGGCTTTGTATGGCCTGAAATAAGCACCAAGAGCATGATATAGTAATATTGAAGCCTATTTCTATCAAGAAAACTTTGAAAAATGTCCTCATGAGCATACTCTATTTGTGAAACATAGTGAAGGGAAAATCTTGATTGTTAGTCTTATTTGTGGATGATTTTGAAGGTAAAAAAAAACACAAGAAGGGGGGTTGAATTGTGTTATCTTTTTCTTCTTCTTAACTAAGACCAAAGTTCAACTTCTGATAGATTTCAGAATCTGAAGCAGTGTTCAGAGTCAGATGCAGCAGATATAAAAGTTAAAGAGAGAGATAAGAGAAAGAAAGAGAAAGACACAAAACAATTATCCTGGTTCCTTCCACAACCCGGAAGTAGTTAAGTCCCCTTGTCACTTACAAGAGATTTTCACTATAATCACAAAGATTACAAATACTCAAGCACACAAGTAAGAGACTTCCAATGCTCAAGCACACAAGCAAGAGACTTCTTACAAACAAAGATTACAAAGAAAGAATGTTTGTTTGAACACTTGATATACAATCAGAGGTATTCACAAAATATAACACAGTTCAGACTCTAAAACTTAAGAATTTCTAAGATATAAAAGTTGTTAAGAAATTATAAAAGTTTGATGCGAAATTCAATTTGACAGAGTTTTAGCACTTTCAAAATATTACAGAGTCTTTTTCAATTCTTCAAATCTTCAATCCTTTATATATAGGTTGAAAAGAGACGTTGAAGAGAGTGTCAACGCATCATAGAGTCGTTAGAGAAGCTTGATCAATCACCAATGATTTGTTGCTTGATTTGGTTCATGTCCTATGAAGGAGTGTATTTGAATCTATTCCTTGGTATGGAATGAACCGTTCTTTTCCAAGGAGACACAACTTGCAGCAACGTACATTTGCACATGGGAATGTTGGAGGTACGGTTTGTACTATGTCCTTTCCTGAAAGTGGCATCCATTGACTTTTGAAACTTCAAAGCCACCATGTCTGAACTTGCAGAGGCTTCAGTAACAAACGTCTTCAGCTTTCCTGTGTCTGGCTTCCAGAGAATATGACTATCAGAGTCTGGGTCTTCAGCTTCTGGATTAGCCTTCAAAGTCTGGGGTATCCTTCAGAGTCTAACCATCAGAGTCTGAGTCTTCAGCTTCTGATCTACAAATTCTGACCTTCAGATTCTGACTTGGAACTACCTTCTCTTGAAAATGCTTTGCTCCTTACATGTTCTTTCAGAACCAATACATGAATAAATCAATATAATTTTTGTCTATGGTCATGCACACTTGAACATATATTAGCATATCCAATTGATCTTTTAATACATTGTTATCATCAAAACTCAAGAGAGATTGTTAAAACTTATTTTGTTCCAACAATCTTCCCTTTTTTGATGATGACAAACATACATATTAATAGACAATTGTTGTTAATCTAATTAACAAGTTGACTTTAGGATCTGAGGTTTGTAAGCTCCCTGAAATTCGTGGCAGGTACTAGTTCTGAACTAAAAAAAACAGAGTCTAAAAAACAATAGTTCAGAAGCAGAAAATTAATGACAGAAAGTAAAGGAACACAGTTATTTGTTAACCCAGTTCGGTGCAAACTTCACCTACATCTGGAGGTTACCAATCCAGGAAGGAAATCCACTAAGTAGTATTAATTCTAAGACTCAAGTCACAGCCCCTGTTTTTCCAGCCTTATCACTTAATCACTACCCGTATAGACTTCTACCTAGGAACTCCTAGATATAAGAACCCACTTACTTCCGAATCAAGTAATCACAACCCAATGATTATCAGACACTTAAACAAACAAAGTACGAAATCACACTTCAAAACATCAAAGACATCACTTGTGCTTAAAAGCTTTAAGTGAATTACAACTCAAAACAAACTAAACCAACTCTAACAGATGAGTGGTGTACAAAGACAGAGCAACAACTCACAGACTCAAAAACACTAAGACTCTTATAATGAAAACTTCTGGTTTTTTTCAGCCACGTCTTCAATTGCAGCGTCCTCCTTAAATAGTCTTCAGCAACACACATAATTCTGAACAATATAATCCTCAAAGATATATTTCTGAAATTCTTTAGAAGCTCATAGAAGGAAATATATTTCTGAAATATATTTTGCAAAGATTCCTTTGAAAATATATTCACCAATAAAATAATTCAATCTTCAATAAAGATCTTCACGTAAAATAATCAGCCTTCTAGAAATCATCAGCCTGGATAAAACTTCAAACAAATCTTCAAAAGATACTGAAAGAATTAACAGAATAAATGCAGAAATTCAGCTTCTGAAAACAGCTTCTGAAAGTCATCAAAAGTCAACGTCTGAAGGCAGCTTCTGAAGGTCAACAAAAGTCAACGTCTGAAGGCAGCTTCTGAAGGTCAACATAAGTCAACGTCTGAACAGTGCGTCTGATGACCAGTTCAGCTTCTGATGAACAGTACCAGCGTCTGAAGACCAGTTCAGCTTCTGATGAACAGTACCAGCTTCTGAAATCCAGTTTCTAGCTTCTGATGACACAAAATAGCTTCTGAAGACGCATTGCTTGTACATTTTGATTTTACCAAACATGTAGCCAACATTCAGATATCCAACAATCTCCCCCTTTGGCAAATTTTTGGCTAAAATCAAATGGACCACAAAGATAAGTTCTTCACTCAACCAAAATATTCAACCATGAAGAATTACACATATTTAAACATAGCACCAGAGTCAGCAGCGGATTAAATGTTATGTAAACACAAACAACTTCAACTAATGAAGTACCACAAATACCACAACACAAAACACTCCCCCTTCAACATACAACAGCAGTTTCTGAGGTACAGCTTCTCCCCCTGAAACACATCACTCAGGAACTCCCCCTGAAACAGATCAATCAGGAACTCCAACTCCAGCTGAACTGTTGAACAGCTTCTGAAACAGACTTATTTCTCCCCCTTTTTAGCCAAACAATGTTGACAAAACAACCAGCAATCACCAGGAGCAGAGAAACACAACACAGACCAGCATAACATAGAACAACATACACAGACACTCACACAGACACCACATCAGAATCAGCATCAAAACCAACATACAGAACCCATCACAGTACCAACATCAAGACTATTATCAGAATCAAAATCACACAGTATCCACACAAAGTCTCCTCAGAAGATCAGAAAAAGCTCATAACAAATTTGCCTAGTTGGCCCCTCAAATTTTCAAATTGCTTCCCATCTAAGGCTTTTATATCAGTAACATCTTCATCATCCTCAGCACACTGAACATAGGGCATGGTATCATGCTTAACAACATCTTCAGACTTACTAGGAACCACTTCCTCTTCTTTTAGTGCTTTCTGAACAGGGACAAGAACCAAAACCTTGCTCCAGACTTTAGATGGTCCAGCATCAGAAATCTTCTTTGCTGCAGGAGTGGGCCTGCTGTCAGCAGCAACAACCTTTCCTTTCCTATCTTTCAGATTCTAGGCAACACTTTCACATTTTAGTCTCCAAACCTTCTTGACCTTGCTTTTGTTCTCATCTGGTTCCACTTTTCTGTGTTGAAAATGCTTGGGGTATCCATGCAGCTTGTAACAAAAAGGCTTAATGTGTCCCTTTTTACCACAGTGATGACATACCCAAGGATGAGATGTCTTCTTGCTTTTAGATCCCTGAGATTTGTTCTTAGGTTTGCTCATCATTGGATCATAAGTATCAGCAGCAGGTATGAACGTCTTAGTAGGATTTTGCTGTTTGATGTTCAGAGTCTTATCAACAAATCCTATGCCATTTGGTTTCCCTTGATTCTGATTCTCCAAAATCTCATCTAGCACATCGGTAGCAGAGTTCATCATTCTGACTTGCTTCTTCATATTTTCTAGTGAAGATTTCAGCTGGGTTACCTCATCTTTGAAATTAGAAATATGTGCTAAATGGTCTCTTCTTTCAGACTGAAGTTGACTGATATTTCTCTTTTGTTCTTCCATCAGCTTGCACACTTCTTTAAATTGAACATGCAACTTCTTGCAAAACTCAGCAGGATTTTCATAAGATAGTTCTTCATCACTGCATTCAGACTCTGAAGAAGTTTCAGACTCTGAAGGTTCTTCAGACTCTGACAGAGTTTCTGAACCCATAACTTCATCATCAGTCATGCATCTTCCAGTAAAGGCAGCAACTTGTCTGGCTGATTTATTCCCCACTTCTCCTTCTGAGTCATCATCATCAGACCAAGACACAGTCAAACTTTTCTTCTGTTTCTTGAGGTA
The DNA here is from genome assembly GCA_018208015.1 of Medicago ruthenica. Lineage (NCBI taxonomy): Eukaryota > Viridiplantae > Streptophyta > Magnoliopsida > Fabales > Fabaceae > Medicago > Medicago ruthenica. Next base: position 78,281,860 of record CM031377.1, on the reverse strand, counting down.
TGTGGGACATTCTGACTTGATATGACCATATCCTTCACACTCATAGCACTAAACTCCCTTTGATTGATTGCTCTTCTCATCAGTTCTTGTCTTATGCTTCAGAAACTTCTTAAATTGTTTACTCAGCATTCACAAGATCCTCTGATAAGTTTTCATCATTTGCAACAAAAGCAACACCTTTACCCTTCTTATCAGTTCTGGCTATTTCAAAGTTCTGAAGAGACCCTATTAATTCCTCAACCTTCATGCTGGAGATGTCATGTGCTTCCTCAATTGCAGTCACCTTCATATCAAATCTCTTAGGTAAGGATCTGAGGATCTTTCTCACAAGTTTCTCATCAGATATTCTTTCTCCAAGAGACTCAAATGAGTTGGCCATGTCCATAACATTCATAAAAAAATCTTGTATGTTCTCATCCTCCAACATTCTGAGATTTTCAAATTTGGTGGTGATAAGCTGAAGTCTGGACAGTTTTACCTTTGATGTGCCTTCATGAGTAGTCTTGAGAATCTCCCAAGCATCCTTAGCCACAGTGCACTGCTTTATCAGTCTGAACATATTCTTGTCCACTGCATTGAATATAGCATTCAAGGCTTTGCAGTTTGCAAGAGCTAAAGCATCTTCATCATTGGACCAATTTTCCTCTGGTTTCAACACATCTGTCTTCTTTCCTTTTTTGTCCAGCACAACAGGATGTTCCCAACCTTTTAGAACAGCTTTCCAGGTCTTGCTATCAATAGATTTCAGGAAAGCACCCATACGAGATTTCCAATATTCATAGTTGGTCCCATCCAACAGAGGTGGCCTGTTAACAAATCCTCCTTCTTTGTCCATTCTTGCCAGAAACACCTTCCCTGGAGCTCACCCAAATACAGGCAGGGTGCCTGCTCAGATGCCAATTGAAATTCCTGGCAGGTACTAGTTCTGAACTAAAAAAAACAGAGTCTGAAAAACAATAGTTCAGAAGCAGAAAATTAATGACAGAAAGTAAAGGAACACAGTTATTTGTTAACCTAGTTCGGTGCAAACTTCACCTACATTTGGAGGATATCAATCCAGGAAGGAAATCCACTAAGTTGTATTAATTCTAAGACTCAAGTCACAGCCCCTGTTTTTCCAGCCTTATCATTTAATCACTACCCGTATAGACTTCTACCTAGGAACTCCTAGATATAAGAACCCACTTACTTCTCAATCAAGTAATCACAGCCCAGTGATTATCAGACACTTAAACAAACAAAGTACGAAGTCACACTTCAAAACATCAAAGACATCACTTGTGCTTAAAAGCTTTAAGTGAATTACAACTCAAAACAAACTAAACCAACTCTAACAGATGAGTGGTGTACAAAGACAGAGCAACAACTCACAGACTCAAAAACACTAAGACTCTTATAATGAAAACTTCTGGTTTTTTTCAGTCACGTCTTCAATTGCAGCGTCCTCCTTAAATAGTCTTCAGCAACACACATAATTCTAAACAATATAATCCTCAAAGATATAATTCTGAAATTCTTTAGAAGCTCATAGAAGGAAATATATTTCTGAAATATATTTTGCAAAGATTCCTTTGAAAATATATTCATCAATAAAATAATTCAATCTTCAATAAAGATCTTAACGTAAAATAATCAGCCTTCTAGAAAGCATCAGCATGGATAAAACTTCAAACAAATCTTCAAAAGATACTGAAAGAATTAACGGAATAAATGCAGAAATTCAGCTTCTGAAAACAGCTTATGAAAGTCAACAAAAGTCAACGTCTGAAGGCAGCTTCTGAAGGTCAACAGAAGTCAACGTCTGAACAGTGCGTCTGATGACCAGTTCAGCTTCTGATGAACAGTACCAGCGTCTGAAGACCAGTTCAGCTTCTGATGAACAATACCCGCTTCTGAAATCCAGTTTCCAGCTTCTGATGACACAAAATAGCTTCTGAAGACGCATTGCTTGTACATTTTGATTTTACCAAACATGTAGCCAACATTCAGATATCCAACACTCCCCATGAGTCTAATAGTCCAAAAGTTGAGGTTTGTAAGCTCCCCTTGAGTTCTATTCAAGTTAGTTACATTCATTTTAAGCTCTTGAAAATTTATAAATCAATATTGCGCTTAAAAACGTCAGTCAGAAAAAGTAATTAATACTGCATTAAAAACTGAAATGAATCGGTTAATTTGATACAATATTTTCTTAGAAAAAGTTCACTTTATTATGAGACGGAGGGAGTAATAGATACTGTCATCTCTTTTAAGAAATGTAGAGGGTCCTAACTAAACTCGTGGCCGCTCGTGTAGTACGTGTACGATCATGTATTCTTATCTCCTAATAAAACAAATGTTGGAATTTGGACAATGAATAGATAAAACGATGTCTCCATTCAGAAAGAATACTGCCACAATTAGAGACATTTTGATTTCAATGTATACTCTTCTATAAAATCAACAAAATGACAGAAAGATGAGTTGTTTTAAATCCAGTATCGAAAAAGAAACGTGTGAAGCTATCAGACTGGTTAACAACAAACAGTGACCACCACTGACCATAAACCTGACATATTAGGCACAAGTTGATCACTAAGCAAAATGTGCTTAATTGTTTGGCTTGGCAATATAAAGGAATCCAATGAAGACTTTGTTGTTGCATGTTGCCCTACTCGTTCACCAAAATTTACACATGTCAAATTGACTGTAAACATGGTTGACTAAAATTTAAGACAATAATTGCTATAATGATTTTCTTAAACAACATCTCTAGAACACTTGCTAACATAACCCTTATTTAATTAATACTTCTTCATTCTTGTTTAGGAGTCATTTTTAGAGATTATTTATACATATAAACTAAATCAATAAATTTTATTACTTTTTGATAAGATTATTTGGCTTTTTCCAACACCCTTAAGTATATATTATTTCATTTCAATTATGTATATCTTCTTGTAATAATTAGTTAATGTTGCATTGAAGTTTAAAAATCTAAATAAACACAAATAAGTTTTTTTTTTTAATAAAATCTACAGGTAAAAAGGAACTACCTAAGTAATCTTTTTTTTTGTGTAAATCGGGTATTCTTTGCACGCAACTATAAAGACGAAACAGGTAGAACTTTTATGGATGGCAAAGTTGTTCCTGAAAAGAGATTAATCCCTCGATTCGGGTAGGAGTACCTCTATGGGTGGCAAAACTCTCACAAAAGATTTAACATTGCTGCATTCTCAGGACTAGATTCGAACCAAGACCTCTAGTTAAACTAGAAGAGATCATTTATCATCTCATCCAAGTATTTATGGGTAATATAGAGTAATGTGAAAGTGTCATGTATATAATAACTTGCGTAAAAATTCTAAAAATAAAAACCTTTAGTGTAAGAGCAAAACTACTACCTAACTCTACCTTTTCATGGAAAATATACTAAACTTTTTTTTACTAATAATAATATACATTCATTCAAATTGATATAATACATTGAAAACAACTTTTTTAAGAGAAAGTGGTCTATTACTACCAACAATAACTAATTAGCCCTTAGCATCAAGAATTTCATCGGTAGACAAGAAACTAAAAATACAGAAATCCTCTATATTCCCTTTGTTATATATACCCTTTCTGAACAATCCCTCCCTTTGGAAACCAACCTTTTCCAACAGTCTTTGAGAAGCTATGTTGTCTGGACGAGTATTAGCCTGCAACCTTAGCAAATCAGGAAAGTCTTGGAATACACAAGACAAAAGAATCTTCACTGCTTTGGTGGCTATACCTTGGCCCCAATAGTTGAACCCAATAGCATAGCCTAAATCTGCTTTAAACTTTGCGTCAGGATAAGGAAGGACAAAAGCAATTCCAATAGAGTGATCATTAAGACATATTGATTGTTGGAATGGGTAAATGCATTCATTTTTTATGAAATTCAAAGCTTCTTCCCTTGAATTACATAACTCCAATCGTGTATATTGCATGACTCTTTCATCACTTGCCCACAACAACACATCGTCAGCATCACTTTCTTTGAATGGCCGGAGAGTGATCCTTGACTCATGATCTATTGCCATGACCACAAAATGCTAATGATATGGCTAAGATATTTTGGTATTTATATACCAAAAGTGAGTGGCTAGAATGATTGATATGTGCGGGTCCGGTAAATAAACTAGCAATACTTCAACCTACCAAAATTGAAGAAATCTTTCTACCGGGGCAAGTTGCATGTACCGACAAAAGTGAGTTGTTACTAGTGGTCCTATGCAGGGGTGAGAATAGGTCAGATTAAACCAGGTTTTGATAGGACTGAGTCTGGCATACGAAATTTTTTAGAAGCTTGAGACTGACATATGACCTTTCATAAGCATATTTTTTTTGGCTTGGTCTGGCCTATTTAAAAGTCTGGCATGATTGTAAGCCTACTTATAGGCATACTTCATATTAAAGTCATCAAATAATCAATTTTATCTACTTTTAAATAGGCTAAATTGGCCTTAAAGCCTATTTCACTATAAGGTTTGTCTATCACTATAAGGTCTTAAAAGCCTACTTCACTATGAGGACTTAAAACCTAATTAAAAATTCAATCAATTATTTGAGTTGTTTCTTGATTTCTATGTTTAATATAAATTATATTTTAATATAAATAAAAAAAAAAGTTTTAATAATATGCATAAACAGGCCGGCCTACCAGGTTTCGTATGCTTTTTTGATAGCTTAAGTCTGACCTATTTACTTAAATAAGCTTTTTCAAAAGGTTAAGCATAACCTTTTTAATAAACACGTCAGGCCTAAACATGCTAGGCCATAAGCGTCTCTAGGCCAGCCTGACCTGGCCTATTCCCAACCCTACGTAGTGTATGGTAAAGAGTGGTGATACATTGACACACTTAGGTGGCATACCACCCTTATACCACCTGCCACATGTAAAAAAATATAAAATACTCCAAAAAATTGCCAGCTAAAAAAAATTGAAATCATAAGTGCCCCTAGTGCCAAATGGGGTGGTATATTACAGGTATGGAGAAAAATGATGTCGATGAAACATTCCTATATGGTAAACAAGGTGGGTCCATCACTTTGTTTTTTGTATTGACTATTAATATTATTGAAAATCAAATTCATTAAGAAGGAATCCCTCATTTTCACATTCAAGCAATTCAAGATTATTAGCAATACAAGCAAAAGAGAAAGAGGAGACATAGAATTGTTGAAGATTAGTTAGCTTGGAGTGCAAGTTATCTCTTAATTGGCTTAAATTTCATTTGCATCTAAGTTACATGTAGTTTGTTACAAGTTAGTTATGATGGGCTGCCATTTACAACTTGTATATCAACCAATGCTCGTAAGACAATCAATCCATTAATAATATTCTTACATTTTCACAAATTTTGTTTTCTCTCATGCTTGAGAATTCCTTTGATGGTTTCAGAGTAGGTTCTTCCTACTATTCTTCTGCTTCGCAAGATTTAATAGGTTTTCCATTGATTATGTTCATCTTAATCATGTTCTTCCTTTGCGTTCATCGATTCGTTATCGTTTTGATTCGTTTTTATTTGATTCGTACTTTTTGATTCAGTTTTAGCATTGATTTCTTGATCGAGTTGTTTTAGAAATTGTGATAATCATGGTGAGAAACAACAACAGTGCATAGAATCAAGATCAAAGTCTTGATCCATCCTTCAGAAAATTCAACAAATATGAGTGTAACGCCGCAATTAACTGGAGATAACTATCACTCCTGGTCGATGAAGATGCGAATAGCTTGAGCATTGAAGAACAAGTTTAAGATCGTAGACAATTCAATTCCAATTACAAAAGAAGATGAATTGAATCGCGTTGCATGAGAAAGGTGTAATAACCTTGTTCATACATGATAATCAACTCAATTTCTCCTTCTAAAGTGTGGTGTTCATAGAAAATGTTGTGGATATGTGGAATGATCTTGAGTATTGGTTCATGAGAGGAGACCGTATTAGAGTTTCACAATTGCAACAAGAAATTACAAATTTGAAGCAAGGAAATCGAAAAAGTTTCATACTACTTCACTGGTTTTAGAGGTTTATGGGAAGAAATGGATGAGTATAGACCTATGCCTCAGTGTACCTATCCAATTCCTTGTGCATGTTTAGCTATGAGAAATGGTAAAGGTTTTAGAGCGATATGATAATTTAGTTCTTGATTGGCCTGAATAAAGAGTATCAAGGGGTAGCATATCTAATTCTACTGATTGATCATATGCCTTAGATAAATAGAGTTTTATCTATGATTATGCTGCAAGAAAGGAAAGTGTAGTATACTATGATATTTGCACCTGTTATTTCTTTAGATGATGGAACTGCAAGAATTGTGAATGTAGTTAATGCACAACAGCAGCTTGGAAGAGGTAGAGTATGAAGTTAATGTAGTAAATCAGGGCACACTATTGAAACATGCTACAAGAAGCATGTATATCATCCAAACTTTGGTAGAGGATGAGGAAACTCTTATGCAAATATGGTGGATTGTGAAGAACCAAAGAACAAATTCTTTATTGGTTCTTCAAGAAAAAAGGATGATGTTGGAATGACTTTCACAAAGGATCAGTACCAAAAATTGATGACATTGTTGGAAAAGAGAAACATTGATACAAAATGTTCAACAAATGTTTTCAAAGGAAGTGGTTTAGTTCCTAATATTAGAGGTAATTCTTATAATCCAGGAATAAAGGGTTTTATTTTACTAGATGTTCATACGTCTGAGATACTTGTTTTTAGAAATGTTAAATTCTTTTCTTTAGAATTTCCCTTTCATTCTACATCACTAAGTCTTGTGCAAACACACACACACATATAGAAAGAAGGCACAATTTCTTCTCAAAACCATTTGAGAATATGTTAGCGGATACTAGCATATATACCACTAAATCACATACATCACTTGACTATGATTCGTACACATTTTTTCTTGTTTGACATAAAATCTAGTACCTCATAAACATTGGTTGTGAAATTGTGAATAAAAGCTACAAGTTGGAAGGAAGTGTTTCAAATAAGGACCCCGTAGGAAACTAACTCCAAAATGGTTGTTAGCCTAATTTCGCAAATATATCTCACCTTAACCTAAGTCACGCTATAACCTTGAAAAGACCTCTATGTGTGTGTGTGGTAATATGTATCTTGAATGTCTGTTTAGAATTACTTCAATCTCATAGCAAGGTACAATCACATGACAACTAAAGTGTGGCAAATGCCTTGACCAGCCCCACTGACTTTAGGAGGTACATATGTGTATCTTGTAATTGTAAGTGGTTGAAAGTAAGAGTATTTTCTCTAAGCATGTCCCGCTTGCATGAAAGTGGTAAGTTAGTTATGTCTGGGAGTGGGAAGAGTAACAATCTGAGCACCGTCTCCGGAAAGGTATGTTCCAATTCTTAAATTCATGTAAATCTTATCTTCTTGCTATTTTGTTGTTTGAGGACAAACAACGATTTAAGTTTGGGGTTGTGATGATGGAACATCATATGATATTTTTGGATATGTTTTTAGTTATTTTCTTTGCATTTGAAGGCAAATTAGAAGTCATTTAGAGGAATTGTCAATGGTTTTAGGAACATTTGGTATTGTTTTCATTGAAGTTGTTGTAATTTGGTTTTATCCTAAAGCATGCTACTTCATAGGTGTTTTGCGTCTTTTTAGTGAAAAATCATGTAAATCGGTATAACAAGACATCAAGTGAAGGATCAAGGATTTGAAGATTTAAGATCAATGGTTCTTAGAAGGTCTTTGAAGACAATACAAATTGAAGAAAATTCATTTAAAGTTCCAAGGCATGGCAAGAGAGAAGAATGCTCGAAAAGGGACGAAAACTGCAAAATTCGCACAGAAATTGCTGCCTGATGCGCCCCTGCACCCAGGTCATGCGCCCCTACACTTGAGACAGCATTCCTTGCTGCCTCATGCGCCTCCACGCCCCAGTTCATGCGCCCTGCGCATGGTGTACGGGCAGAGAGTGTTGATTGCTTGTTTGTTAAGTTGTTTTACTGGAAAAAAGCTCAGTTGTCGTCTCTTAACCCCCTAAGTATGATGTACTATAAATAGAGACTCTTGTACACTCATTTATTCGTTCATAAAACTAGCAGTACAAGGCAAGGGTCAAACATCAGAGCTTCAAGGCAGAGGCTCTCAATCCTCCTCTTGTTCTCTCTAGGGTATGTTTTTCTATTGTTTTGTAATGATGTATGTTGTCATGTGCAACTAAGCCTCTTTGATTAGGGTTTTACAATGAACCTCTTCTTATTTGTTGGATTCAATTAATAATGTTTTTATTCAGTTTATGATTCAATTGTCTAATTTAATTTGTATATGTCTGTCTTTATACCATATTTTAGATGGAACATAGAAGGTTTGACAACCCTAATTTCGCCTGAACCAGACATTAGTAAATTGCTTAGTTTCTAAATTAAATTCTTTTTATCGAATCTAAGTATAAATTTAAGGCTATGACCCATCTTAAGGGAACGCCACAATGGTAACTAGTTGAATTGCGGCGATATTAAAATAAAACTTCCAAAGATAAATCATGAACTAATAATCATCAGAGTTAATTCCAAAGACAAATCATAAACTAATAATCATCCGAGTTAATTCCAACAAAGACGAAAGGGGGTATTTAAGGATTCCCTAATCGCCGTTACACTTCTGAATCACAAAATCTAATCTCGCGTTGGGCAGAACAATTAAAACCCTGCAACCACTTTTAATCTCTTTTTTTATTTACTATCTAATAAATTCCTCTAATTACTGAGTTGAACGACAATTCACGTAGACACGATAACTTACTACTTTATTACTTGAGTATGATTCAATGCCCTTGCCGACTCATACGTCCATCACATAGCAAGTCGCTGTTACATAATGAAGTAGAGTTGTTTATAAAAATTTGTGATATGCAAGAAAATGGAGCTGAACCTCCTTTCACTCCCTATTTGACAAAGAAAAAAAAACAACAACTCAAGAGAGATGCATGTAGAACCTGTTTTAAGAGTGCAACATCCCCCACTCCTCAATGATGGAATATTTGCTCGTCATGGTCATACAATCCAAGGTTCTGTGGGGAGGAGTGATTTGCTTTCTTTATTAGAGATGATTTTGTTAAGGACCGATATGGTTTGCCTTCTTTTCTTTTTCTTGTGTTATGTTTCTGACGATTAGGTCCAATCCACCCTCTTCTATATATTTTTAATCTTTTTTTTATAATATTTATTATATGAGACAAGCAGCACAAATGAGATTTCGCAGAGGTGCCAACCTAGTTGGCATGTCTATGTTTTCCCATAATGCATGTCCTCCTCTTGATTCATCAAAGAAAGAAAAAAGAAAAGAAGAAAAAAAACAAGATCATTTGTTTTTGTTTCTCTAACACTTGTAACAATTTATTTTCTTATTTTTCGAAAAAATATTTATTTTATCATTTTACTTTTTTTTTAATAAATACATTAAGATACTATTGATAAAATAATAATTAAAGTTATAATAAACTTTAAAAATGACAAATTTTTGTAAGAATATCACCCAAAAAAAACTTCTGTGTAAGAGTAAATCTAATGTCTATCTCTAATTTTATGAGGGAGGTATACCATGAAGTGTTTTTTTATTAAAGTAAATATCATTCATTCAAATTAGTAGAATACAATCATATATTTGATTGAAAATAACATAAATTCAATGTTGTTAAAATTGAAAAATAATGAATTTGCAAACAATCACACAAAATCTAAGTTAATAACATAAAACAGAATAATGCTACAAAAGTGACAAAATCAAAGTGATTGGAATATCCATGTCTTTTTTTCTTAAACTTAAGTTGTTGATTGAATCAATAATTGATCAAAATCGACATGTTAATATGAATCAAACAAACACCCAACAAGACGGAAAACGGAACAATACTACACTAGTCAACAAACAAAAAACTATTGCAATGAGATGATGAAATTACATAAAAAAAAAACACACACAAAAAAAAATCAGATCTATGTGGATACCACTAATTTAAGGGAGATAAAAAAACTACAGAAATACAAATGGGTGATTCCATACCCAAAAACAAGAGAAAAGTTAGAGAGAAATTGAAGTTCTAGAGAAAAATATCCAAATAATCAAACAACATCATGAGGAATTTCATCAGTAGACAAGAAACTGAAAATATAGGCATCCTCAATATTCCCTTTGTGATGAAAAACCTTTCTGAACAATCCTTCCTTATGGAAGCCAACTTTTTCCAACACCCTTTGTGAAGCCATGTTGTCTACAAGAATATTAGCCTGCAACCTTTGCAAGTCAAGAAACTCTTGGAACACTCGAGACAAAAGAATCTTAAGTGCTTTTGTGGCTATACCTTGGCCCCAATAATTGAACCCAATAGCAAAACCTAAATCTGCTTTAAACTTTGCATAAGCAATTGGAAGGACAAAAACAATTCCAATGGAGCGATCATCAAGACATATTGATTGTTGGAATGGGTAAATGCATTCATTTTTTATGAAATTCAAAGCTTCTTCCCTTGAATTACATAACTCCAATCGTGTATATTGCATTACTCTTTCATCACTTGCCCACAACAACACATCGTCAGCATCACTTTCTTTGAATGGCCGGAGAGTGATCCTTGACTCATGATCTATTGCCATGACCACAAAATGCTAATGATATGGCTAAGATATTTTGGTATTTATATTCCAAAAGTGGGTGGTTAGACTTAGAATGATTGATCTATGTGGGTCTAGTAAACTAGCTTTCAGTCAAAAATAAAAAGTAAATAAACTTGCTACACCGCACCACAATCTTGAGAAATCTCTCTTGTTTCTTTTTGAAAAATATCTTTCTGCTTCGTGCAATTTGTGTATATATGGACAAACAAAAATGCTAAAGAACACGACAACTATTATATTCTACACACGTATAATTTCAGATTTTTTTCATTTATTTAAGCAATGAGGTTATGCCACATAACATGTCGTTCGGGTCGTGTGGTAAATATTGTCGTCCACAATAGCACTTCTCTGTTAGTAGTTAGCTATGTAACATCTATTACTATATGTTGTGAGGTGGTAAAGGTGACCTAAAAAAGAAATGAATTTTAGAGTTGTAAGTCTCATCGTTCGGAAGTTGATTCGTGTTAGGAACAAATTGATTAGGGTTCATTATTCCATAAATTAAAGGGTTAAGACAAAAAATAATAATTTTATCTCCATAATTGTTTCTACTTAAAGGTAGAAATTACAGCTTTTAATTCTAAAATTGATTCTTACATTATTTATTGTTCAACTCAGTTTATATGAATGTACGTATCTTATATCCAAACATAAATTATTTTGTCTTCAACTCAATTTTAGTCATAATCAATTTTACATAATCAATTTACTCAAACTCAATTTTTCTCACAACACACCCAAACATACACTGAGAGAATAGATTGAGAGAAAAACATTGAACAATGAATAGGAGTTTTTCGATTTCTCATCTAAGTGATAATGTGTAACTAATTAAAGGGGGCTATCACTAAAGCAAGAGCTTTAGGCCCCCGAACTTTTTAGGCCCCGTATTAAGCTCTGGAATATTTTTCGCTTTAAATATATTTTCGTAAATCAAATTCTTTAAACATTTTTCGGCTTAGCTCGGTTGATACTTAAATGGAGAGTTGTAGACATGTTGTTTATGTTGCAAGTTTGATCTCAAAGATATCTATTTTACTGGATATACGTATCTTAAATTATTTTTTTTCTTTAGATTTCTGTTAATATGATGTTAGTTGTTGAAAATATATTGAGACAAGTTTGTGTGCAACCAAAATATGTAAAAGTAAAAGTAATTAACAATTGACAAAATATTACTTTGCTATTTCAAGGTTTAACAATTGACAAATAATGTCTATATTAAATATTATTTTCAACATATATTATTAATTAAACTAATTTTTTGTTTTAAAACTTTCTTGCACTATTGGGGTTGAATTTAACGGTAGGAGTAAGATTATCACAACCTGACGAATCAATATTCGAACTCTCACTGGGAGCAATACCTATATTTAATGTCCAACATGTCTCAAATGAAACTACACATTTAGTGTTCTTAATTTTTTTGTTTCTTTGTCAACACACTTGGAAGTCTTCAATCTAAATTCGTTTTAGGCCTACAAATGTATTGGGTCGGCCCTGATTGTAGTCAATATAATGTATAAGTGGTCTTTTGACCCGGTGGATGTGTAAGAGAAGGTAAAACAAGCAAGAACAAATGTTGGATGAGGTTTTCCAAGATATTCTCACTTCAAGTGATTCTTGTTATTATTTGAATAGGGGTAAGACGTGTTCTTCAAACTTGACATGTTTGGATACCACAATTTCATGAGTCGTTAGGTCCAATTCCACAAAACCTTTCATTCCTTTCTTGTATCCTAGAAAGACACATTTTCTAGCTCTCGTCAAGTTTTGATCTGAGATTCCTTACTTAGCATCACATTGACATCGAGCATTGCACGTACAGTTTGGAATTGCGAGAAAAGTTTCCAATTCTTCCCAAAACCATTTGAGCTTAGTGAAGTAATCATAAACATAAGGAGAATTTTGACGAAATGTGGACAATTTCATGTTGCAAACTTGCAACTCAAACACGATCAACACGAGAAAATCGAGATTTAAGATCATTCCATGCAAATGTAGCAACACCAGAATAAACAAGACTCTGAGCAATGGATGTAATAACATAATTTTGGATCCATGAAAGCATCAGATTATTGCAACGCATCCACGCCTCATTTGGTACACTATGAGTGTTAATATGTAAATTAAAAAATTCGCAAGTCAACCATCTCATCGAGTGATTATTTATGAGGCGAGATCATGCCTTTGATTTTGTAGCGGTCAACTAATCCTAGCCATTGGATTTGTAACTTATCTTTGGCTCCTCACCTATAAATAGAACACTCATTCGTCACTTGTACTCACACCAAAAATTCTCTTGAGTTGTCAAATAACTTTTCTCTCTTCTCCCTCCTTTAACTTGTGTTGACAGCTATTCTTTTCTTCTCCCTATTTTTTTGTCCTGTCGGATTTAAGACCATAGTCCCTTTGAAAAATAATGTCCCTTCGGAATTAAGAATGGTCTTAAGAGCATAGCCCCTTCAATAAATTTCGTCCATTCGGAAATAACAGATCGTAGTCCCTTTCGAGATAAAGTGTCCCTTCGGAAAATAAGAATGATCTTAAGAATATAGTCCATTTTTATGTTTTATGCCCTTGGAGAAGTTAGATATTAGAAAGGTGGAACACCATATTAGAGTGGTCCTAGTACCATATAAGAGTGGTCTTAATACCATAATAGAGTGGCATCAATACTATATTGGAGTGGTCTTAGCACCATATTTGAAGGTGTATTTCTAGAACAGATCCTATAGTGCAGTAGGATTCCAATACAGTTATAGATGGACAGTTTTATCCTGGGGGAGTCGTGGTTGATAGTCTGCTTGCATAATTTTTGGCAATGTCACGAAACGTCTTAAAGAGAGTGACCTAGTCCGCGACTCAGCCTAGTAATCTCTTCGGTGACAGAAAATATTATTTAAATAATTTTGACTATTGTTCCAACACCTCATAGCTACGATCAAATTCATCTTGCATTGGACAACTTCCATCAAGAAATTGAAGTTTTTTCTTCATGATGATAGCTTTCTTCGGAGATCCCGACCAAGAATGGTAATTCCTTCCATTGTTGTCAAGATCTCAACTTAAATCCCAAAATCTAGGATTTTGCCACTTTACGCGCTTTCAACAACTCAAATCCTTAGTAGAATCCCAAAACAGGCAAAATCCTGGTAAAATTGCATCAAAATCGCACAAAATCGTGAAATCCATGCAAAATCCCAAGATTTTTAAGGATTTTGTCCATTTTTTTATACGGGTCAATTTTGACTCAGTTCTTCAATTGACCCGGTTTGCACCTGTAACCCGATTTTATAAATACATAAAAGACCAAGTTTTTTTTATTCTTTCACGCCACAATGCCTCTTCACGGTACATCCATTTCAAAATGAAATAGCTAACTAGATTGTCTCTTCCCTTCAATCCATCGTCATTTCCTTCAATCCATCATCGTTTCATCTTGAATCCATCATCCATCATCATTTCCATTTCTTATTCATCTAGATTGCATGTTTGTTTTCTTTGCCTTGAAACTTAATAGTCACTTAGTCACTTATGATCAAGTATTTTGTCAGACATCTAAGATTTTTCTTTAAGTATTTTGTCTAGGTTGTTTAGCATTATTATGACTACTAAAGAATACTTGGCATCTAGGCTTTTAGTCATTTATGTATAAGTATTTTGTGGACTTTAAGTGTAAAGAATATAAATAGTATTTAAAATAAACAAAAATACTATTTATAAGCATCATTGTATTTATATTTTAAACATTGATTTTTCAAACTTTGGACTAAAAGATAATCATTGATTTATATTTAATATTTATAAGCATCATTGATTCTTTAACAAAAATTTATAAGCATCATTGTATTTATATTTTAATTTAAATATATTTAAATATTATATATATGCCAAAGCAACATTTAATATTTAAGATAAGCATCATTTATGATTATATGCAATTTATAGCATATATAATATGTTTAAAATACTTTTACACTATTTAAAATACACATTAGATCAACGCAAAACACACGATGCCGAATAAACAAAAAACAATCAATTATTCAAATTAAATGATATGGACAATCACTTAATTTGAAGATATTGATTTTAAGCTAAAATCAGATAATCACTTATTCAAAAAAAAAACATTTAACTTGTTAAAACTTATTTTAAACCAAATTAAATTAACAACAAGTAAATGTAAAACAATACACAATTGATCAATTGGGTCATTAATATGATGATTCTTAGAACCCCTTTTCAATGCTATTGGTTATTATCAAATAATCAACACTCAATTGGGTTTCTTTCAAATCAATAAAAATTAGGTTTTTCAAAATCAATTTTCAAAACCCACAGTTGAATCAATTCACAAACATGGAAATATAAAGAGATAAGGGATAGATAGATGAACACAAAATTTATAGTAGTTCCCCGACACCATTTTTCGCTAGTGGAGTTTTTGTTGATTATTGAACACTGATTGTTTGTGAGAAAGTTTACACCTATATTGCTTCTTGAGTCTTGAGAATTCAACACTAGAATCCAAATCTTTCAATAATTCTTGGTGTTGCCCTTGAACATTGGCTATCAAGATTCAAAACCTTGTGCAACTAATCCAATGGGCCTAATAAATCTATGAGTCTCCTTAATCTTTGCATGAGCCGTTCCCAAAATCCTATTGGGTTTCCTTCGACCTAGAGAACTCAACCTTTGATCCTCCATGGTTGACAAGCCAACAATTGATCTTGAGATGTTAGATGAAGAAAAAAACCCCAATAACCCAAATTAGAAGTGAAATATCTCTCTTTCTTTTAGGTTTCAATTGCCCCCAATTTCAAAACCCTTAAATATCACAATCCGTGTACAAATAAATTATATCTATGTAACTCACAATGTCTCAATCTTCACAATAAATATCTAAGAGTTTTCAAAGAGTAGAAAGTAGAAGAAGAGAGTTTGAGAGAAGTGATTGTTGAAAATTCATGTTTTGAGAAGTGGTGAGGTGTTTCACTTGTATAGGTTTTGGAAATATGTGAGTAAATGAAGCTAACAAATATGATGTCAAAAATACGAGTGAAACGATCCACTCTTAAAAGTGAAACGATTCACTGTTTTTTCTCTATACATTGAAATGATTCACATAGCTGAGTAAAATGGCTCACTTAATGAAAAACACCGAAAATCACATTTTTTTAAAGCAAGTGAAACAATTCATTCAATTGAGTGAAACGTTTCACCTTTTAAAAATCACCAACAAAAACACATTTTTTAAAAGCAAGTGAAACGATTCATTTAGATAAAAACATGCACATTTCAAAAACCAACACCTAGATAAGATTGGGAAGACAAAATTATGAGACCAAGATAGGTACACAAATTATATGTATAAGTTTTGGCATACATTTAAAACCATCTAATCAAAATAAGCAAAGTACTCTAACAAAAATCACTCATGACCATAAACATCTTTTCTCTAATCCTTGTTCGCAACAAGCAATAACAACTCTGTTTTAATAAGTCTAGGCTTGTTAACCATGTTTCCTGATTTTTTGGGATCGAGCACTTGCTCAAGCTCAAATCCATTCACAAATTTTGAGAGGCATGTCTTCAATCGATGTTTCTCATGGCCAAGTTCAGTTTCAGTAAATGCATAAGAGGTGGTGGGTTTGGTAGAATTCTCTCTAGGCTAAAAATTCGGGATCTTCCCCATGCAATTCCTCCACTGTAAAGAAGATCTAGCACCTTCCCCGACAATCTCTTAACCTTGATCCATAAACCCCGAAAAAGAGTCATCCAAGCCAATCTATCCAGAATGGACTTTTTTGTTAAAACCCGTCGGGAGGTCACAAAAAGTCTCATGGGCAGTTTTGTTCAATGGTAGCACAAGGAAGTATTTATGTTTGAACAATGGCAGAGAGTCATAGTTAACTTTAAAGAATTTCTTGCCTTGCCTCAAAGACACCAACCCTTGTGGTCGGCCGGAGCCATTCTCTTCCCGCTGCACACATAACAAATGAAAAAACAAAGGAACAGTGGGTTTGCTTTTCTTGTATTCACACTAATATTGGAATACCTTTACAAAAGACCAACTTATGGGGTTGAAATTGGGAAGAAGCAATCGCAAAGTGGTCCAGGACGCCCACTTCAAAGTCGTTCAAAGGTAGATAAACATGTAATTCCCTGAATAAAATGGTGTACATAGGGAGGTTGCACATTTCATACCAGCTACAAATCCTTTTGTCCTAGATTGGGACCCTCACCTCCTAGTCATTCGAGGACAAAACAATGTCTTGACATGATGTCGCCTGTCTCGAAGAGAAATTAAAGAAAGACTTGGTTTCCAGGATCTTCTGATCCACCAGCTATAAATAGTGATGCAGGGAGTAAATTCTAGGTCCACCGAATTCACTCTCCACATTTAAGCTTCCCTATCTTGTGAAAGCAAATGAGAACTATAACCTTGCACCTAGCATGTTCTTCCAACCACCAACTAAAGTCGTCCTCTGAGCGAATACCCTTGTAACATTTCTCTAATGTCTGCTTAGCCCATTGTAACTTAGGAACCTCACGAAGGTTATAGACAATGACGAAGACCACAAATGGACCTCACAGAAAGAAAACCTCAAAAAACTCTGAGAGGTTGAACCTCATCATCACCTTTAGTGAGGTCTATAACCTACGTGGCTCTATTATAATCCTCAACACTTAGAGGAAAATTCAGGTTTCCTACTCCGCATGGGTTTCCCAAATTTTCCATTGGTTCGATCAAGAATAACATACAGTAAACAAAAAAGAATAGGTAGATGGAGTACCTTTGAGGTTAGAGTTGTTCATATGATCAGACAGAAACTTCAAGGGCCTAGAAATTACGGAACCATTGGCTTTGAAATTCAACGGAAGGGAATGAAGGAGGACGCCATACGGATTTATCGATCGAATCGTGTGAAGGATGACAAGAAAATTGAAAAATAAGCAAATTCTCAATGAAAAGGAAATAACAAGGGAATTGAAAAGTTTCTCAAAATAGCAGCTTCCCGTTTTTATAAAGGTCTTTCGATCGTGAGCACACGACTAAGATTCGTTGGAATATGAAATGGAGAAATTCAACTCTCTTGATTCCGCCTTGGAAACCGTAACTACCCTCAAATACCTTAGGCACGTCGTCTTCGCCCCACCCGCGCTTCAAGCGCGTGGGACACACATCAACAATTATCACATAAGGCGTTACTTCAATTTTGATGCATTTAATGCAAACAACCCCCACTCAGAACACATCATCTCTAGAAACATGGAGGTGCACTTTTCTCAACTATTCTCTGTCTGAACTCGCAAGATATTCTCAAGCTTGTCTCCTCCTGAAGCTCTTTAAGTCATAAAAGACAATAAGGGCTTGGGGGCAATTGTTCTGGACTAGCTAGGCCTCAGCCCACATCACCAGCCCAATGCATGACTACACATTAACCGATAATCCACGTCGTTCAAGCCAACGTAGAAGACTTCACGTGTGCCTCACCGTACAGGAGCGCATCTCCTCCAACCTGCACCACCCATATGATCTCAAACATCCTCCCGCATGTCTCATCGGGCATCACAGAGTTAGTTACAATTGTGCTCTGCTATATAAGTGTGGCTCCATGCCACACTCAAAGTACGATCACATTTTCACCACTTTTCGCACACTTTCCTTCCTCACTTCTCTCATTGACTTGAGCGTCTGAGTGCTAACTAGTGTTGCAGGTTCCTTTCCCCTTATCGGAGAATCTCCTCCATCGCACCATAGAACTGCTTCCACCACATTGAAAATTGTCTCGTACGAGCACTTCCCCCCAGTTACTCATACTTATTGTCTACTCCAAATCACATAATATATCTTTTGTAATTTCTATTGAACCAAATCTTTGCAACATATGTTGCTTTATGTAACTTGTTGTTTCAATCAACTCAATCAAAATTACTAGCCACTTTAATAATTTAAATGAGAAGGTCTTAAATTTACAAAACACTACCCAATAAAAAGGCCAAATTACTCTCATTTAAGTGTGGAGACAAACTCGTTAGAATTGAAAAGATAATCGAATGATCTCTCTCATTTATAAAGTGGTGCAATTGATTTTAAAACTTAAAACTGATATTCCGATAACACCATATACAAAATACAACTAATACTAACTAAACAACAGAGGGAATTTCATCTGTCCAAAGAAAGCTAAAAATATATAAATCCACAAAGTTTCCTTTAAAATAAAAACCCTTTCTGAGCATACCCTCTCTGTAGAACCCAACCTTTTCCAACACCCTCTGAGAAGCTATGTTCTTTACAACAGTAAAAGCTTGCAACCTTCTCAAATCGGGGAACTCATGGAACACTTTTGATAGAACAATCTTTACTGCATTAGTGGCAATCCCTTGACCCCAATAGTTGAATCCAATAGCATAACCCAAATCTGCTTTATACTTCTCATTAGCATAAGGAAGAACCCAAACTATTCCAATGGAGTGGTCATCAAGACATATTGATTGGCGTAATGGGTAAATGCATTCATTTTTTATGAAATCCAAAGCTTCTTTCTTTGAACTACATGTTTCCAATCGAGTATCCTCAGTTACTCTTTCATCTCCAAGCCATAATAACACATCATCTATGTCACTTTCCTTGAATGGTCGAATAGTGATCCTTGATGGATTTATTATTGCCATATAAACCACTTTTGTTTTTACTAAAGCTTTCCAAAAAATTATTAATAGCTAACAGAGGATATTTAGATAAGATTTATATGGTTAAGATATAACAATAGTGAGTGGTTAGCTATGTACCATGTACTTCCTCCATGCCACAATATATGTGGTTTTAGGTAAAAAAAAATTGTCTTATTTTATAATTTTCGTTTTTCTTCTATTATATCATCTATTGTTTATAAATCTCTCTTTTTCTAATCTTTTAATTTATATTTTCATTTGTTTTTGAAGAAAATATATATTTTTTCTTCATATCATTATATAAAGACTTTTTTTTTCATATACTAGTCCCAAACAATTGATTATAAACTCAAGTTCCTTTCTATGGTCTATCATTAAGTGTTGTTCTAACTAATTGATTACTTACAAGTAGTTGTCTCATGTATGAATTAGACTTTTCAATGACACTCTTTAATTAATGACTCATTTGAAGAAAATAACATGAAAACAATGAAGTGAGAACTTATCATTTTTTATAATAAATAAAACATGTAATTTCTTTTTATGTATCAGTGATAAATATATTCCCTATTTTCTTTTTCTTTTTTTTTTTGTAATTATTGGTGGCAAAGTATTTTTCTGTAATTACATGTGACAAATATTTTTCCGATGTTTTTTTATCAATCAATGATAAATGTTTGTTCCATATTTTATTTTGATAGACAAAACACAAGCAAGTAAAGTTTACTTGTGTTAAGAGGGACTTTCTAATATTTATCTGTGGACAAATATTTGTGATTTGTTTTCCATATATTAGTAATAAATATTTCTCTTATGTTTTTATATTAAATAAGCGACAAATATTTGTCTTGCACTTTTTAATCCTTCAATGATAAATATTTGTTATGTATATTTTTATATTTATCAGTGACAAATATTTGGCTCAATTTTTTATAATTATCGGTGACAAAACATTTTTCCCGTGTTTTCTATATTAATCAATGACAAATACATGTTTCATATTTTATTTTAATGGCCATAAGTGTTTTTTTATTATATTTATCAGTGACAATTATCTGCCTCATGTTTTTTTATGTATATTATAAAAAAGATGTTTGTCTCGTGTTTTTCATATTAATTTGTGACAAATATTTGTCTCGCACTTTCTTATATATCAGTGTTAAATATTTGTCTCGTGTTTCTTTATACTTATCCATCCGACAAAATTATTTTTCTCAAAATTTTTTATTTATCAGCGAAAATATATTTATCCAATTTTTTTAATTATCTGTGACAAGTAGTTATTCCATTTTTTTTAATATTAATCAACGACAAATAATTAATTTATATTTTATTTATGCAGAGCGAATACAATCGAGTGGCGTTTGCTTGAGTAAGGTCACGTTGAGTGTTGAAAATTTGATTAATAAGGTTTTGGATGAAATAGAAATGTGGAGCATTATTTTTTTAACGGGTTGGTAATTAAAAATGTAGCACAATGTTTGAAATGCTCAAAAATGAATTAGGTATCGCAATCTAAAAGTAATGAAAAAGGGTTGAGTTGTGAATAAGTGACAATTCATTTTCTGAAGTCTATATTAGACTCTAATTAGTATATTATAATTATTTTATTTAGAGGATATAAGAAAATAAATGAAATATAACTTTTTTATTCGCGACAAATTTTTTTCGGTATACGAATTTTTTGTGTATAATTTTTATAATAAATTATTATTAGTATATTGTAACTATTTTTATTTAGAAGATATAAAAATAACTAAATTTAACTAATTGATTAATAAAAAAATAGTTGTCTCATGAATGAATTATACTTTTCAATGACAATCTTTAACGACTCTTTTGTAAAAATAACATGAAAACAATGAAGTGAAAACTTATTAATTTTTATAATAAATAAAAATGTTTCAAAAAACATTATTAAAAAAATTGTTAACAAAAAAGACATGTGTCAAACAATGAAGGGAGAAGAGGTAGTTTTGTAATTTTGATAATAATGGATTTTCTTATGTCTATAGTGGATTCTTTTTAGAGTGTTGCTATTTAGTACGGGATTAAACCAACGAAAAATGACAAAAGAGAAAATAAAGCAGTTATAAGTTTTGTATTTAATTAAAATAATACAATTTTGGCTTATAGCAGAAATCATGGGTGGGATGCAGTGTAATTCGTTGTTTTTCGTTGCTATTGCTTCATACTACACAGTATTTCCCTTCTTTTTATTGTATGGCTATGTGTTTTTTTGATTCGTTTGTCTTTAGTGTGGGTAGAAGTTGTTTGTACTTGACAAATGATATTTGTGACAACTTTTGATACAACTATATGTCTCATACTTTTATTGTATTTTCACTATTTTTATTGCTTTGATTTTTGTGTCAATATCTATTTCTTATTTACATCTTTAGGGTTCCCAAAAGTTGTCTAAAAAATGATTGTTTGAATAACATATCTCTTTGTATTGTGTAGTGTTGTTGAATTTTGTGTCTTAGTTAGGGTGGTTTCTTTTTGCGCTTGTTTCAGACTGGGCTAAGGCCTAATCCGGGTTAGACCCGAGCCCGTTTCAGGACCCGAAATCAGGCAAGTCCATATGATGGACACACCCTAAATATGACTAGATAACGGTCTGAACAACAGATCTTGAAGCTCTAGTCTGAATTCGATGTTGCATTTCCCCTTATATGGTGACACATGTCTCTCCGGGACACATGTCCATGTGAAGGCTTGACAACCAACACCCTACTTATTCCCTATAAATACTAATGCACAACATTGGGTCAGGTATCTCACTATTTACCATATTATTAGTCGTACTCTCTTAAATCTTCACTAACTTGAGTGTTAGAGACGTGCAAGTACACCATCTCACTCCGGTGGAGACGGACTTACGGCATACCGCGGTGGACTACTACAATTATATCCCTCTACATAGTGGATCTACTCCAACAAGCCAACCATCTTAGATCCAACATGATCATTGGTGACTCCATTGGAGAACGAACCCTAGAAACAATTTCTTCAGATTTTGAAAGATGGTAAACACATGCTCAGTCCACTGCAACGTTAACAAAGTCCATAATGAAGGAATCAACGGAACCTTCGCGTCACCCTCTTCAATTTCGAAGCCCGTCAGAAGGACTCTCAAATATGTCTTCACGTCGGTGTACCAGAACCCACTACCATAATTATGGCAACATTTCCAACAGTAAACCCCATTCCGACAAGGAATCAAATCCTAACACCGCAACGAACAATGAACTTACCTCCTCCGGTATACCCAATATGAACAACAACAACTCAAAACACCGAGATCCATAGGAACCCACAAGTGATGCAACACAGCATGGAGATCCAAGAGAACCTACGGGTGACGACTCAGGATGATGGAGCCCAATAACATCCAAAAGAAGGCAGCAACACAGACAGGCAACCTCCTCAAAGAGCTCGTGACAACTGTGAAAATCCAACACCAATGGACGAAGATCAAGAAGAAAGGCCCCCTCCACGAAGAGTAATGCAAGAGCCAGAAACAAACGAAGGACCCAGGCACAAATCGAGGCTCAGAGTCAAGTGTAACCCACCTAGATGAAGTCTGAGAGCCAATGGAAAAAGGTACCACAAGAGAATAGAAGAAAAGGGTTCAAGAACTCTTCCAATAAGAGTTGTCGCAGAAAACGCAAAAATAAAACGTCAACACTTGAACCAAAGGCTTGGCAAGAAAAAACACTCGCCAATCTCATTTAGTGATGAAGGATTCCCAAATGAAAGGTTTAATTATCATATTCCCCTGATAGTATGATCCGTCATAGGAAACCACAATGTACGATGGATTCTAATACACCAGAGAGCTTCTTACGATATAATGTATGTCACTCTCTTCCGGAGCCTTGGGTTCCATGAAATAGATTTATTGCCTTATAACGGGGGTGAAATCACCGGGTTCAACGGTTCAACAATGAAACCATGGGAAGTACTAAACTTGTTTGTAACATTCGGGGAAGACGAAGCCCGAAGGACAGTCAAAAGTAATATCCTAGTCGTGGATTTCATGTCCCCCTATCATTTCATAATAGGTCGAACTACCCTGGCAACACTAGGGGTCGTCTCCTTGATGGTCCATTTGAAGATGTGTTACCACAATGATAAAGGTAAGGTAGTAACAATATGCAGAGATCTAGAGACACGTATCAACTATCATTAAGCGGCCCTCGAGTGGGACAACCATGAAAAAACAACAGACGATGAAAACAGAAAAATCGAGAATTAAACAAGATCCCAGGTCAACAAAATAAGCATAGCGGAGTTTGACACAATAACCAAGCCAAAGCTCATCGACGAAGATGATAAGGATGATGAATCTCTGCCATTAAAGGCCAGAAGTAAGCACGAAAGACCCAGATCCTGCTTAAAAAGGACCCAACGAAATCACTAGAAATCGGCTTCGTTTTACCTCAAGAGGTCAAAGAAAGGTTATCCAAGTGCCTGCAGGCCAACAAAAATTTATTCGCCTAAACCACAAATGAGATGACAGTTATAGATCCCAAAGTAGCATGTTACAGTCTAGCCGTCAGCAAAAGGACCCTCTGCGTAGTGCAAAAAAGGAGAAAACAATCACCCGAAAAGGCAAAAGCCACGAACAAGGTTGTTTCAGACCTTCTAAAGTTTGACTTCATCACAGAGACGAAGTAAATGACTTGGGTATCCAATGTAGTACTGGTCAAGAAGAATAACGACAAGTGGCGTATGTGCGTCAATTATACGGACCTCAATAGAGCCTGTCGAAAGGACACATACCCACTCTCAAACATTGTAAGCTAGTAGAGAACTCCTCCAAATTCAAATTGATGTCCTTCATGTATGCATATTCCAGATATAACCAGATTCCCATGGATCCCAAAGATTAGGAGGAGACTGTAACACCCTGATTTTTAATATTAATCTGTTAGTATTATTAATAGGTAATATTAATATTATTATTGGATAATATTAGCATTATCGATATTATTAGTATTGATTGTTTGATATTATTAAATAAATTATTCGTGGTTATAAATGTTATGGATAATGAGGGGGTGGATGGGTTAACTAGTTGGCTATGGAATGGGAGGAATAATTTTTAGGAAAAAATAATGTTTTTAGCAAGAATAAGAAAGTAGATTGAAAACAGAGGTGCATTAGTAAAGCTTGGTAGAAAAAGGTTGTAAGTAGTAAGCTGTGTAGTGTTTTAATGGTTTAGACAGAGGGAGGTGTAAACAGCAAGGCTGTGTAGTTACAGAATGAATAGTAACCAGACTAGGGGTGCAGATAACAAGTCTGTCTAAGAATTATGTGAGAAATACTAAACCCAAATAGTAGCTATAAATAGATAAGAGCATTGGAGAATTAGAGTTACATAAAAAGAACAGAACGTGAAAACCTAGGAGAAAGGAGGAGAGAAAGAGAGAAGAGCACTAACTAAGGATTCAAGCCGAGAACTACAATCTTCGGTGAATTCGAGGTAAGGGGGGAGAAACTATTCAACTTGGGATTAATTTTTGTAAAGGGAAAAAAAAGGGTTCTTGAACCCTCACCATTGGTGTGTTCTTCATCCCCAATTTTGATGTTCTTATGAACCCTTTAAATGTTTTGTGATTGTTGTGAGATTAGTGGAGTGAAATTGATCAGAATTGTTGTTGTGGTGAGGGATGTTGGTGTGCATAGGTTTTGAGTGGAGATTGGATTGATGAGAATTTGGTTAATTGTTAATGATGAATTAATTCTATGAAAGAGGTGTTGTTAATGGTAAATTGTGTAAAAATTGGTGTTTAAATGTAAGGGTAACCTTAGGGTGTTGTTTAGGGGCGATTTGAGTGTGTTTGGGGTCATAATCGGAGCTTGGGAGAGCTCCCATGGTGGAAATCAAAGAAAAATCTGTGTTTCTGCACAGTCTACAGAAAACGCACGATCGTGCTTAAAAAATGCACGGGTCGTGCTCTTTTCTCTGCCCTTTTACTGAACAAAACGTACGGTTGTGCATGTTGAAACACACGGTCGTGCTCTATTGACAGCATTTGAAAATTATCATTTTTCTTCATAAATGAGTTCCGAAAATGAAAACTAAGGTCCCAAAATGAAATATATAGGCAGGGAGAATGTGTTTGGGTGTATTATAGGCTATTGTAGTATAATAATAATGAGTAGTTGTCGATGTCGTGTAGGGGTGTATAAGGTTTGAAATTGGTGTTATTATTGTTGAGAATAATGAATATGTTAACGGTGTTATTAAAGGTGAGATGAAATAGTATGTTAAAATGTTACTATTGGTGAGTTGAAATATTGTTGTTATAATGTTGTTATTTATGAGATGAATAAATGTGATAATGGTGTCGTTATTTGGTGAGAAAAATATTGTTTATGGTGTTGATATTTGTGAGATAAATATTGTGTACTGATGTTGATATTGGTGAGATAAACATGTGTTTGAACTATGTACCATTGGTGATGATTTATTGTATATATTGTTTTGGTGAGTTTTCTTCATGCATCATATCATTGTTAGGAAAATTGGTGAGATTGGTGAGTGTATGCTCAGTAACATAACTCTGACATACAAAATTGGTGAGTAGAATTGGTACCACATGCATATAGGTGATAGGAATGAAGTGCACTTTTGCATATAAATGTTGATGTTTGAAAATGGTGAGTGTTGTGAATGATGTGTGAATATTGATGTTTGAAGTGGTGAGTGTTGTGAATTATATATAAAAATGATGATGACTGGAAATTCTGCTGTTATATAATGTTGTTTAAATGTACCATATATATATTTTTAATGAATGTATTCTCACCCCTGTTTTGTTGTTGTGTTTTTGTGGTGTCTGTACTCGTGGGAGTACAAATACTCAGGCTGCGGAGCTTTAGCTGCGAGGTATTGGGATGTTGGCGTTGGAAGTTTTATTCCGTCTTATTTATTTATGAAAACTATCTAGACGATTACGTTGCTTTGATTCTGTAACACTGGGGTTGAGGTGTTTTCGTCGTTTTGTTAAGTTTCTTGAAATTAAATTTTGAAACTATGATTTTATTTTGCTATGGTGTTGAGACCTTAAATTATTTTAATTAAAGTTGATGAACTATTCCGCTGCTTTAATTGTGATTTTTGAATTATGAAAAGGTGGATTGTTGAGTATGTGTAGCACCTATTTAAATAAATATACTTTTTATTTAATAAATAAAGGTCGGGGTCTTAGGGTGTTACATAGTTGGTATTAGAGTAGGTTGGTCCATCCGGCCTAGGTTTTTATAACTTTGTCGTGTCCTTTTAGGCGACATGTGTGTGAACAATGTAGATGCCTAAACCTCTAACAGTTGTCTAACTACTGGTGGTGCAGAAAAGAATGGCTGGGGGAAGAAACGACCAAGCAATTGCTGATGTCCTGGCGGCAATGGCACAGAAGATGGCACAAGCGAATGAGGTATTGCAGGAGCAACCAACCCAGCAAGGAGGAGCTGACGAATTCTGTTGGCTGGGTAGGTTTTAGAAGAACTATCCACCTATTTTCAAGGGAAGGTACGATCTGGAGGGTGCTCAAATTTGGCTTCAAGGGATTGAAAAAATCTACAGAATGATGGTGTGCACTGATGCGTAGAGAGTATTGTTCGGGACTCATATGCTAGCTGAAGAGGCTGAATATTGGTGGTAGAATGCTCGCCAGAGGTTGGAGACTACAGGTACCGAAATCACGTGGGAAGTCTTCAGGAATGAGTTTTTGGATAAGTATTTTCCAGCTGATGTTCGCAACAAGAAAGAGATTGAATTCCTTGAGTTGAAGCAGGAAAGTATGTATGTGACTGACTATGCGGCTAAGTTTGAGGAGTTGTCCAGGTTTTGCCCTCACTACAAAGTAGTGGGAGTCGAAAGTTCTAAGTGTGTGAAGTTTGAGAAAGGAATAAGCCTCGAGATTAGGCAGTTCATTGGTTATCAATAGATTCGTCAGTTTTCCATGTTGGTCAACAAATATCAGATTTACGAGGAGGATGGTCAATCGAGGTCTGCTCACTACAAGGTTACTAGTGAGAATAAAGGTAAGAATCAGGATTTTGGTAAGCCTTATGAGGTTCCAGCGGATAAGGGGAAGCAAAAGTTCCAGCAGGGAACTGCAGGTGAGAAAGAAACAAGTGGGGGAGACACTCCTGCTCCTCTGAGATTTTTCACATGTGGTGTCGTAGGTCATCGCGTCGCTGAGTACAAGAGCACAGGGTTGAAATGTTTCAAGTTTGGAGGACAAGGTCACCATGTTGCAGAGTGCAAGAGTACTGTTCCGACTTACTACAATTGTACTGAACCCGGTCACATCAGTACTCAGTGTTAGAAGCCGAAGAAGACCTAATCCATTGGAAAAATGTTTGCTTTGAGTTGGGCGGATGTCTCGTGTAACACGCTAAACCCCACATTTTATTTTCTAATAAAATTCAGTAAATTATTAAACATGCATGAGTGTCACACATCTTGATCAAAACAAAAGGGCTTCATTTAATATTAAAAACGTTGCAGCGGAATAAATTTCAAAGCTTTCAAGTCATTGTCATATCATTTAAATCAACATCAAAACTGAATTCCAAAGTGAATTCTAAAACAAAGTCTTAAATAAAAATAAGCTCCCAATCCCTAGTGTTACTAATCAGAGCATCGACTCGATAAAGACTCCCAAAAGCGATGAATAAACAGGAAGGCTCCAAAGCTATCCTTAGAGACTCACTGCTACTAATTATCTTCTTCCTGCAAATCTACACCACAAAGGCGTAGGCGCCCAACCCGCCACTAGAGGGTGAGAATGTATTCAAAAAAAGAATCGCATAATCACAATGAATAGAAACAAGGCATAAAACACATAATCATCATCAATCATATACTCATATATAAATTATTCACATCGTTAGATAATCAACTTCACATTGTTAGATAATCAACATTCACATCATTTAATAAATCACAATGAACAAGTATCACTTAAACAAGGTCAATCATCAACTAAGGAATTATCAACTCATCAACGGAACACAATAATGTATGCAATGCTCCTAGACTCGACCGTATATGCATGTGGTACCAAACCTATCACCATCGTCAAATATTTTGGACATCAGAGGTATGTTACTGATTTTGTCCACACCATCGTCAAATACAACATCGTTAAATAGACTCGACCATGAATGCATGAACATCAAATAATGACTCAACAATGCACATCTTTGTATGACTCAACAATTACACATATTTAAATAGCACCATCGTCAAATATCACATCTTTATATAGCACATCTTTAAATCACACATCTTCAAATAACACATCTTTATATAACACATCTTTAAATCACACATCTTCAAATAACACATCTTTATATAACACATCTTTAAATAATTCATCATTAGATAACACATCGTCAAATATTTTATTATTTGCATATCGTCAAATAACACATCAACACACATCATCAAATAGTTAATCCATATACTAATTGCTGAAATTATAATGCCCATCGAAATATTGTACACCTATTTTACTTATACCCTCTCATCCCTGATTACCCTTAATTTCTAAGAACAAGGTGCCACTAGTTGGACTTAGTAAAATGGCTATCTATAGTGGCCGGATTTTTACTATGTAAGAAATATATGCACCAACGAAAAGAGAAGTGCTATTCAGAGAACTCATTGCCATATTTCATTGATAATTAACTCATAATACTCTAGATAAAAATTGGTCCCTTCAATATCATCACGCCCTTCTCTAATGCTACATCAAGAAACCTTAAAGTTATATGCACCATGGTCAACCTAGGACGGAAGGGAAAATATTTAACCTACATAAGAGTTCCTATTTAATCATAATTAATGCAATTGAATTCATTCTCTCTAAAGGGTATTCGGCTATAATATTTGTCAGTACACTATATATATATATATATATATATATATATATATATATATATATATATATATATATATATATATATATATATATATATATATATATATATATATATATATATATATATATATATCATGCTAAAACACTTCAAATGCATAAGGAAGAAAAACTTATATTTTCATATATCTGAACAAAGAAATCTCACGGTTCCTGGCCATTAGATATAGAAGGGTACACAAATCAATTGAAAATATTGGTCCCTAAACTGGGATTAAATGATGCTTGTATACCTATCTCCGTTAATGGTAACAAAAAAAAATCTGCTATTCTTCAAATAACCCATTCCATAATTTTCAATCAACTATCGCTCTCTCTTTAATTTACCAAGAATCGATATCGATAAATTATAACATTATAAGTCCAAATAAAGAATCATCAAAAGTAATTACATCAACTTAAAAGAACATGAATATAAGAAAGATTTCATCAAAAGATTATGGAAGCAAGGAAAAGAACACAACTTTTCACCACCCACATGAGTACACAACCCTTATGATGAATAAACTCCCCCTTACCTTAGCTTCCTCGCTATTTTTGCTATTCTTAGTGTAATTCCTCTCCTTCCCATTTGATTCTCTAGCTTTCCTCTTCTTCAAACCTTTTCTCTTTATCTCTCTTGCCTCTCAAAAGTTTTGTGAATAAAGAATAACCTAATTCACTTACCACTAACTAATGTATTTATAATAGATTTCTAGGGTTTGTTATCCCACTAATTAGGTTTGTTACAATTTTGTTACGATTTCAAATATATCTTTTAAAACAAAGTTTGTTACCTTTTAAAATTAAATAAGGTTTGTTACGATTATCTCACAATATTTTTCTCTACACTTTTACTTCACTTAAACCCCCTATTACTTATACATCACTATTTTCAAATATTCAAATTCTAAACTTCTAACATATTTCAAGTATGCCACTAGCTAAAATACCCTTCAACTCCCAAAATTCAATAAATCACCAAAATAAACAATTAAACACATAAAACAAATAAATAAGTCCTAAAAATCGGGCTGTTACATCTCGGGCTCAGATAACTGATTTGAGGTACATGTTTTATTGATGATGTTCCTTTAACTGTTTGTGTTGACTGAATTATGTTGTTGTCTTCCTGTCTAATTGTGAAGTGAAGAGTGGAAATTCAATGTTTTGAATTAAATTGTTGTGCCTAGGTTATTGGAGAGATAGATAAATTGTGATTCATATTCTAGGATGTTTGTTTTGGGAAGAGAAGTTTTAGTCCTCGAAATGAGAAATTAAATGTTGTGATGACAACCTTGGGGGTTAGATTAATGCTAGTTATAAGTTGAAAAATAAGGAAACATTAGTTTTGGTATTGATGCTTAACAAGTTAGGATGATAATATGGTTTGAGAATTCTCAGTTTGACCTTTAAAGCTTAGTTGTGAGTAAGTGAATTATCTAAAAATTATGGATATGGTTTACATTAATTATGAGCCGGATTGGAAATCATTTGGTGGAACGTGTAACACCCTAACCCCAACTAGTATTTTTCTAATTTAAAATACAAGTAAAATTTAATCACACAAGCGTGTAACATATTCTCATCATTCAAAAGTACTCCAATTTTAATAAAAATAGTGCTGCAGAATTAAGTTTCAAAAACATCGTAACATCATCATAACAATTAAACCGAATTCAAATATGAATTCCAAAACAAAGTCTGAAAATAAAAAGAAAACCACTATTCCCTAGAGTTACAGAATCAAAGCATTGACCCAAAATAAACTCCTAATGAAAAGAAAGATTGACGAGAAAGGCTCATCATCGTACTCCAAGCTCGCAACGTCTAAAGTCCTTCGTCCTGAATATTTGTACCAAATAAGGGTACAGGCATCCAATTTGCAATCGGGGTGAGTATATATCCAAAATAAGAAAATTGCATAAACATAATGAATATACTCAGAGATTAAATACAGAAACATCATCAATCATATATCATTCACATCATTAAATAATTGCTTTTCACATCGTTAAATAATCAACTTTCACATCATTTAATAATAACAAAAGAACATTTATCGCTTCAACAAAATCAATTATCAATTAAGAAATTCACAACTTATCAATATAACACATTTATGTATGCAATGCTCCTAGACTCGACCGAATATGCATGGGGTACCAAACCTACTCATCGTCAAATATTTTGGATGTCAGAGGTATGTTACTGATTTATCACCCATCATTAAATCACATCGTTAAATAGACTTGACCATGAATGCATGAATGTCAAGTAGTTACTCATCAATACACATCACTTAATGACTCGACATTACACATCTTTAAATAACTCATCATTAGATAACACATTGTCAAATATTTTATCATTTACACATCGCTAAATAACATATCAATTACATGTCGTCAAATAACACATCAATTACATCATTAAATAATACATCAATACACATCATCAAATAATTCATCATTTATACATCAGAAAATCATTTAATAATAATTAACAATAATAACTCTTTATTATTTTATCATTAAATAATATAAATTGCCAAAAGGGAGCTGATTTAATTTAGGATAAAACAATGAGTATAAAACACAAATTCGGCCGAACCGAAGTCTAATTAAAACATTATTATCTAAAAAAAAAAACTGTCTAAAGCTGTCAAATGGTGTTCTTGCAGTACTGCACACATGCTAGCTATAATATTTACACTGATAGTTTTTATCTCGCATGCAATGGTTTCGTTTTTGTCATGGAATGCCTGTTTGATGTTATAGATTCCACCTCTGCTGTAAAAGGTTTGCTTGCATGTGTTTTCCAAAAAAGTAAAAAGTTATCACGTTATGTATCACTCTTTTTAAGATCTTAAAAATTTCTAATGAATAAACCCATTAGAATAACTGGGAGATCCGAAGGCATTCACATCATTATTAGCAACAAAAATAAACTCAATTCAATTTTGATATAGCATTGTAAAATAAAACGTATAATTAGAGCAGAGTTTTTTTCTCCACAGCCCTAGTTTCCTTTTGCCTTTGCTATCTTTTTCTTTGTTTATTTTGTAACCTTAATTCTCTAATGCTCTCCTCTAATTATAACTATCAATTGGGTTAGTTTCTCACTCAATATTTGACAGACTTACTATCTGCACCTCTAATTTGGTTACAATTCTTTTTGTAACTACACAGCTTTACTGTTTACACCTCCCTCTACTTAAATCATTAAAACACTACACAAACTAATATTTACATCTCCCTTTCTAACCAGTTTTACTAATGCATTATTGTTTGCACCCTACTTCATTATTCTCGCTAAACATGCTATTTCCTTCGTAAAACTTATTTTCACCCACTCTTTCAGCAACCAATTCACTAATGCACTATTGTCTGCACCCAGTTTACTAAACACTACACAAACTAATATTTACATCTCCCTTTCTACTCAGTTTTACTAATGCACTATTGTTTGCACTGAAGGTGAGAAAAACACACAAGAAGGGGGGTTGAATTGTGTGGGTAAATTCTTTTCTTCCTCAAAAACTTTGATTAAGTTCAGATTCTGATATAGATCAGTTCTAAACTATTTTTTAGAGTGTTTATGCAGCGGATAAAAAGTAAATGAGAGAGGGAAAGAAAGACACAATGATTTTTATACTAGTTCATTCCACAAACCGGAAGTAGTCTAGTCCCCCTGTCACTTACAGGAGATTTGAACTATAATCAACTGATTACAATTGCTCAAAGCACAAAGCTAAGTGATTTCCAATGTTCAAGCACTTAGTAAGAGACTTCTATGCTCAAAACACAAAGTTAAGAGACTTCTCTGCTCAAAACACAAAGTTAAGAGACTTCTAGTTGCTCAAACACTTAGTAAGAGACTTCTGAATTGCTCAAGCACGCAAGCTGAGACTTGAACCAAACTGATTTACAAAGAAAATAAGTTTGAGTTGAACACTTGATAAAATATCAGAGGTGTTCACAAAATACAACTCAGTTTAAGACTCTAAACTTAAGAAATTCTAAGATGAGAAGTTTGTAAGAATTTCTAAGTTGTTTTGCTGACTTTCAGTTTTGACAGTTTTTGTGTTCGTAAAACAGAGCAGAATTTCAGTCTTTAAGTTTCTTGAGTCTTAGCGATTTTCTTCTTCAAATCTTCACCCTTTTATAGAGAATAAAAGAGATGTTGAGATTGAAATTCCTGGCAACCTGACTGACAGATGCTGTGCACAATGTTGGCACAACTGTCCGAGCGCCTGTCTACTCAGAACTACAATTAAAATAACACAGCGTAACAAAGCACAAATTAAAAGGAACACAGCGAAAATAAAAGTACACAGTGAGTTTGTTAACCCAGTTCAGAGCAACTCTCCTACTCTGGGGGATACCAATCCAGGAATGATTCCACTATTATAGTTCTAGTGAAAAGACCAACGCAGACACACTACTTGACTTTGCACCTAGACCCTACCAGTGGCAACTCTATCTAGGAACTCCTAGATATGAGACCCCGTCTCAATTCCTACTAACAGCACAAACAGTATTGTAATCAAACACGCAAAACACACCAAGAGACACACTCTAATAACACATGCTCACTCCGTACTTAAAAGCTTAGGAGCAGCTTACAATTACAACTCAAACAAACTCAGTCCTTAGCTTGAATCAGGGAGATACAAGCAAGGCTCACAATTAACAAAAGAAACCCTAAAAACCTTAAACACACGCTTTGATAACACACACGGTTTTTAGTTACCCTACTAGGGTTTGTCTTCACAAATATATAATACTGAGATAGCACGGGTTTGGGCTTCAACACAGAGCATGGACATTGTCCGGTCCATCTGAAAAGATCTTCTAGAAATAATAAAAAAACTTCCAAATATAGAATGATATCTTGTGGAACAAATAGCAAGGCAAATAAAACTTCAAGCAAATCTTCAATCAGATACACGCGCCTTGATCAGCAAGCTAGAGGAGAATAAATCTTCAGGCAAATCTTTGGAAGATTGCGTACACAAATATAAAGCGCTAGCTTGCGCGAAAACCACAAGTCACATAAAGCTGTTCCATATGCTACATCGTTTGTCCCAGCATCTGGCTAGTAGATGTTTTTGCAAAATGTAGCCAATCTACAAAAACCCAACAATCTCCCCCCTTTGGCAAAATTTTGGCTAAAACACTCTAGAGCCAGTTCTTTGGGAGATACACAAAAAAATTCCTTCACGTCAACATAGGCACACAACAAGGAAAGAGAATATCGTAGCATATAATGAGATTACTTCCAAGAGAGCAACTTGGACAAAGATAACTTGCAAGTAGAATCAGAGGCATGCACCAGATAACACAAACATCTAGCCTCATAGGAACAAATAGAGAGAAATAAACTCTCAAATAGTGGATTCACAAAGAGAAGGGAAAAAATAAATTTCCACACACCAAAAACAACAACAAGAAGCTCCCCCTCAAAACATGTACCAGCACTCCCCCTCAACACAACCATGCTTCAAAACATGCACACAACCAGCCAATATAATATAAGCTATAATCTACTCCCCCTTTTTAGCCATAAATTCTGACAAAATAATAGATAGTGCATACTCATAGAAAGTGCATAGAAACCATAGAGAGTGCATGTTACAGACCAGAAGCACACAAGGTGCATAAGAAATTCAGGGCATAGCCCAGTCACCAACAAAAACAAAAAGAGTACATCAAAAGAGATCAGAACAAAACAAGAAAATCAGAAATCCTCAGAATCATCAGAGGCATCCTCAGTAGTATCAGCAGAAGCAACAGGCATATTTCCTCCTTCTCCCTCATCCTGCTCACCCTCAGCATCAGCTTCAGCCTTCAAAGCTGCAATGATCCTGTCAATCTTCACCTTCCTAGCTCCAAGAGCCGCACTTGTCTCAGTAAGATCAGCAATCATCTGCTTTCTGGAAAGCACACCAGATGTCCGGACAGAAGTACCAGCTACATCAGCATCATGTGTCTCAGACAGCAAACTGCAATCCAAAGCCATAGGACCAGGCCTCTTGCAGGGCTCATCACTACTGATCAAAATATCAGAGTGTTGCTGAAGAATAATTCCACACAGGAGGGTAGGAAAAGCAATTGGAAACTTAATAGCAAAAGATTTAGCATGCTCCAAAACTTGATAATAGATGTAGGCTCCATAATCAAAGGGTGACTTGGTCCCCACAGCATAAATGAACTTAGCCAACCCAGAAGCAACAGAATTTGAGTGAGTGGTTGGAGTCCAATTGTGAGCATAGATCCTATTCAAAGCAGCATACATAGGAGACAGTTGAGCAGAAGACAAATGCTTTGGCCAATGCTTAAGCTTGTTATCAGTGATTTCCTTGCAGATGGTGTCCTCAGTGACCTCAAGCTCAGGGGTATCCTCAGCAGATCTCTCAAGGTATGCGTTGACCACCATAGGAGAAAAGTTGACACACTTACCACGAACAAAAACCTTCCTATACTCAGGGTTTCTTGTGTCATCACACTCATCAGAAACATTCACCAAAAATTCCCTGACCAGCTTATCATAACATGGACCCAGATTTCTCACAGTCTTCATCAGTCCAGCAAATTCCAACACATCAACCAGCTTTTTACACTTGAAAATTTCTTCCTTAAGATTTCTTTCAAGACCCAGTCTTCTGTGGTATATAAACTTCCACCTAGAAGAACCATTTTCCAAATGAAAAGAAACATTATCAAGAGGGGCTGGAGGGATAGTTAGAGGTATCTTCATACCCTTCATTGTTTTTCTGGAAGCCCCACCAGATGTGGCAGCTTTAAGCTCAGCAACCTCAAACTCAGAGTCACTAGAGGGAGGGTCTTTTCTTTTGAGGCTCTTCTTCTTGTTACCACTTTGAGCCACCTTCTTGCTCCCAGCCTTGGGGGGACCATACACAGGTCTCTTCCCAGCATTAACATCTTTCTTCTTCCTATCCTTTTGTCCTTCACTAACAATAGCAGCAGTTTTGTCAGATTTGCTCCTAGTCCTGCGAGCAACACCAATAGCACCAGTCTCTTCCTGAGGTCTTTCTTCAGGCACAGCTTCCTCAACATCAATAGTGTCAGCATGGTCTAGAACAACAGTCTCAGCATTATCTACAACATCCTGAGTCTCAGTACCTTCATCTTCAGACTCTGAGGACTCATTCTCAGAGACACTCACAGAACCAGAGATGTTTGGAACCACCACATCAGGCTCCTCATGAGCTTGTGACAAAGATGCTTGAGCATCTGTCACAGCATCCTTTGTTGTGGCAGGGGGAATAGCAGGTGTCTCAGAAACATCCGGATTAACAGCATTCTTTTCAACAGAAATAGCGGTAACATCTTGCTCAGTGGGGGAATTTGAAGAATCATCAACTAATTTGTCTGATACCTTAGGGTTATCAGGAACTAGGGTTTCAGTCGTAGCTACAGTACTTTCAACAGCAATTTTCTCAGATTCGGTGACAGAAGGTTCAGCATTTGGTTCAACAACAGTTGATATAAATGGATTGTCCTTAAGGTACAAATCATCCATGCTAAGCCCTACTCGTTGAACAGCGGGAGTGGGAGAAGTCTTACCTTTCGATTTTGACCTCGTGTTCACAACAGTAGAGGAGGTAGCTTTGCTAGATTTGGCAGGAGTCTTCCTTCGTGATGCAGACGACCTAGTTCGTCGCTTCTTAGTAGGAGAGCTGAGAATAGTAGTGAGGGGTTGCGCATCAGTGATGACGGCTTCAGCAGCTTGATCTTGCGTAGTTTGATGAGAGGTAGAATCAGCCATGGTGATGATTTTGAATCTGAAGGTATGAGGAGAGAGCGATTTTTGAATGATGATGTGCGCGGTAAGAGAGGAGTTGAGGGGTTGAGAGAAGTTAAGACAGAGACAATGATGGTAGCGTGCGTTAGTTTTGAAAAAGGCAAGTTGGCAATAACCTCCTTGAATGACGTGCAATAAGCGGTTGAGGAGGGAAAAAATAATAGCTGCACGCCCCTCAGAAATTAATTGCTACAATTCCTCGAATAAACATATCCCTAACTTCCGTCTTAATTTTTCAAATTGATTAGCATCAAGGGCTTTGGTAAAAATATCTGCTAATTGCTCTTCAGTTGCAACATGTTCAAGAGTGACAATTTTTTCTTCAACCAGATCCCTAATAAAATGATGTCTAATGTCAATGTGTTTAGTCCTGCTGTGTTGTATAGGATTTTTGGAGATATTAATTGCACTCAGATTGTCACAATATAATGTCATAGCATCTGTCTTGACATTGTATTCACTCAGCATCTGTCTCATCCACAACAATTGAGAACAACTACTACCAGCTGCTATGTACTCAGCTTCAGCTGTAGACAAAGAAACGCAATTTTGCTTCTTACTGAACCAGGATATAAGGTTGTTGCCTAGAAAGAAACATCCACCAGAGGTACTCTTTCTATCATCTGCACTTCCAGCCCAGTCAGCATCACAATACCCAAACAACACAGTGCTTTCCCCATGAGAATACAACATACCATAGTCACTAGTACCATTCACATACTTCAGAATTCTCTTTACCTGAGTCAGATGACTTATTTTTGGTTCAGCTTGGTACCTGGCACATACTCCAACTGCAAATGTGATATCTGGCCTACTTGCTGTAAGATATAGAAGACTCCCTATCATACTTCTATACATGCTTTGGTCAACATCCACACCTTTCTCATCCTTTGATAATTTAACATGTGTGGGAGCAGGAGTTCTTTTATGAGCAGCATTTTCCATCCCAAATTTCTTGACAATATTTTTAGCATACTTACTTTGAGAGATAAATATTGTATCTTCCATCTGTTTCACTTGAAGACCAAGAAAGAACTTTAGCTCACCTACAATACTCATTTCAAATTCAGATTGCATTTGCTGAACAAAATGCTCTATCATCTGGTCAGACATTCCTCTAAAGACTATGTCATCTACATATATTTGAGCAATCATCAGCTGTCCATTTTCATCTTTCACAAACAAGGTTTTATCATTTCCTCCCTTCCTATAGCCATGGTTAATTAGAAACTCAGCAAGTCTCTCATACCAAGCTCTAGGGGCTTGCTTTAGGCCATATAGAGCTTTCTTCAATTTGTAAACATGGTTTGGAAAACTTGGATCAATGAACCCTTTAGGCTGTTCCACATAGACCTCTTCATTTAAGTACCCATTGAGAAAGGCACTCTTGACATCCATCTGATACAACTTGAATTTTAGTATGCAAGCAATCCCAAGTAACAATCTAATAGATTCCAACCTAGCTACAGGAGCAAAAGTCTCCTCAAAGTCTACACCTTCAATTTGAGCATATCCTTGTGCAACCAGTCTAGCTTTGTTTCTAGTGATAGTACCATTTTCATCAGACTTGTTTTTATAAACCCACTTGGTACCTATGACATTCACATTATCTGGTCTAGGAACTAAGTCCCACACATTACTTCTCTTGAACTGAGTTAATTCTTCTTGCATAGCATTTATCCAGAACTCATCAGTTAGAGCTTCCTTGACATTCTTTGGTTCAAATTTAGATATAAAGCAAGAATTTGATACCTCATCATAGTTCCTTCTAGTTGTAATCCCTTGGTTAGGATCGCCAATGACTTGATCTATGGGATGGTTTTTCTGAACTCTGATAGATGGTCCTTTGTTGGGAGCAGTCTTCTCTGGACCAGTTACTTCAGAATCTTGCTTACTACTTGCTTCATCTTCTTTCTTCTCTTCCTGTAGGTCAGATGCTGAGGCAAATGTAGCATCATCTGGCACAGCATTATTACCTTCATCATCTATAACAACATTTATAGATTCCATCACTGTCTTGGTTCTGGAATTGTATACTCTATAGGCTCTGCTGTTTGTTGAATAGCCTAGAAAAATTCCCTCTTCACTTTTAGCATCCATCTTTCTTCTTGGTTCCCTGTCAGCTAAAATATAGCACTTACTACCAAACACATGAAAGTGCTTCACTGTTGGCTTCTTGTCCTTCCATAGCTCGTACAAGGTTGTAGATGTACCTTTTCTCAAAGTCACTCTATTATGAATATAGCAGGCTGTGTTCATGGCTTCAGCCCAAAAGAAAAATGGCAGCTTCTTTGCATGTAGCATAACCCTGGCAGATTCTTGCAAAGTCTTGTTCTTTCTCTCAACTATCCCATTTTGTTGGGGAGTAATGGGTGCAGAGAACTCATGAAATATTCCTTCAGAAATGCAGAAATCAGAGAACTTACCATTCTCAAACTCTTTCCCATGGTCACTTCTGATTCTAACTATCCCACAATCCTTTTCTCTCTGAAGTTGTAAGCAAGGATCCTTGAATTTTTCAAAAGTGTCTGATTTCTCCTTAATGAAATTTATCCAAGTATACCTGGAAAAGTCATCAACAACAACAAATGCATACTTCTTACCACCTAAGCTTTCGACTTGCATAGGTCACATTAAGTCCATGTGCAATAGCTCAAGAACTCTGGATGTGGACAGATGTTGCAGCTTCTGGTGAGGCATCTTGGTCTGTTTTCCTATCTGGCATTCTCCACATATACTTCCTTCCTGAATTTGGAGTTTTGGTAGACCTCTGATGGCTCCTTCAGCAATAGCTTTCTTCATGCTTCTGAGATTCAGATGTCCAAGCTTTTGGTGCCATAGCTTTACTTCATCTTCTTTGGTTATTAGACAAGTAGACAACTTTGCTTTTATCTTGAGAGACCCACAAGTAGCAATTGTCCTTTGATCTAACCCCCTTCATCAGGATGTCCCCTTCACTGTTAGCAACTAAGCATTCACTCTTTGTAAAGTTGACCTTCATTCCTTGATCGCACAGTTGACTAATACTAATTAAATTGGCAGTTAATCCTTTCACAAGAAGCACCTTGTCAAGTTTGGGTAGGCCCTCTTCCACAAGATTTCCAGCGCCCTTTATTTCTCCTTTGGCTCCATCCCCAAAAGTCACAAAACTTGTAGCATAAGGCTTAACATCAGTTAAGTAATTTTTATCACCAGTCATATGTCTGGAACATCCACTGTCAAAGTACCAATCATTTCTGGATGACACTCTCAGAGATGTATGAGCAATTTGAGCAATCTCATCAGCTTCTGGTTCTATTTTTCTAGGATCCACAGTGTTGCTTGTGAAATTATCGTTTTTTTGCTTCCACTGCTTCTTGGTGATCTTTACTGTGGGATCAGGTTTTGGTGAATAGGTCCTGTCTGGGTAACCATATAATTTGAAACAGAAAGGTCTGATATGACCTTTTCTTCCACAGTAGTGACATACCCAACCATAATTCCTTCCTTTTGATCTGGGCCTATATCCAGATGTATGTTGTCTCACCTGATGCTGAGGCATCTGCCTTGACATAATATGATCATAAGTACTAACAGATGGCACAAACTATCTCACTGGTAGTTGTTCCTGCTGAGGCAAGGATCTGTAGTCAAACCCAATCCCTTTAGAATCTCCAGATTTCTGTCCTATTTCCAGAATTTCGTCTAAAGCATCAGTACCTTTGTTCATCATCCGCAGTTGCTTGTTCATATTGTCAATCTTGGAAGAGAGTAAGATAACCTCATCATTGAGATCTGAGTTTCTTTTCAGAAGTTTGTCTTTCTCAGCTTGCAAGAGAGCAATGGTCCTCTTTTGTTTTTCTAAAGTTCTACAAACTTCCTCACTTTTGAGATATAGCTCCTTGTAGGAATCAGCCAATTCATCATATGTTACCTCTTCATCACTAGATTCATTGTCAGACGTGCACACTCCAGTCAAGGCATTCACATGTTTTGCAGTTTCAGGTTCTTCTTCTGATTCATCCTCATCAGTCCAAGACACAGTCATCACCTTCTTTTGTTTCTTCAGATAAGTTGCACACTCAGTTCTGATGTGACCAAATCCTTCGCATTTATGGCATTGCACCCCTTTGCTTTGATTGATTTTGTCATCAGTTCTAGGTTTCCTCTGATTGTTGACATTTTTATAGATGCTGCGACTGTTGTCCGGAGCATTTGTCCTAGGGCGTCTGTCCATCCTCTTCACAACTTTATTAAATTGTTTGCCCAACAACACAATAGCTTCAGAGATGCTCTCATCAGTATCTAAATCACTCTCCACATCATCTTCATCAGTGTTGGAGATGAAAGCAATGTTCTTGTCTTTCTTTTCAGATCTTTCATTAGCCTTTAATTCAAAAGTTTGAAGGGATCCAATCAACTCATCAACTTTCATATTTCCAATATCTTGGGCCTCCTCAATAGCACATACTTTCATATCAAATTTCTTAGGCAGGGACCTGAGAATTTTGCTTACCAGTTTTTCATCGGATATCTTTTCCCCCAAGGATTCAAATGTGTTAGCATATTCTAGCACATTCATGTGAAAATCATGAACACTCTCTCCTTCCTTCATTCTCAAATTCTCAAACTGTGTTGTTAGCAGTTGTAGCCTTGACTTCTTGACCTTTTGAGTACCTTCATGAGCTGTTCTTAGGATATCCCAAGCTTCCTTAGCAATAGTACATTGTTTAATCAACCTGAACATGTTCTTGTCTACACCATTAAACAAAGCATTCAGGGCTTTAGAGTTTCCAATAGCTGCAGTGTCTTCTGCTGTAGACCACTCCTCTTCTGGTTTCAACTCATCAGTATCAACATTATTCGCATCTTTTATTTTAGGAGGGACCCATGCCTTGATCACAACCTTCCAAGCTCTGCTGTCTAGCGATTTCAAGAATGCTGTCATGCGTGATTTCCAAATGTCATAGTTCGACCCATCCAACAGGGGTGGTCTGTTCACCAGTCCTCCTTCTTTATCCATTAAGCCAGAAAATTCTTTCCCTGGAGCTCACCCACACAGAACAGGGTGCCTGCTCTGATGCCAATCGAAATTCCTGGCAACCTGACTGACAGATGCTGTGCACAATGTTGGCACAACTGTCCGAGCGCCTGTCTACTCAGAACTACAATTAAAATAACACAGCGTAACAAAGCACAAATTAAAAGGAACACAGCGGAAATAAAAGTGCACAGTGAGTTTGTTAACCCAGTTCGGAGCAACTCTCCTACTCTGGGGGATACCAATCCAGGAATGATTCCACTATTATAGTTCTAGTGAAAAGACCAACGCAGACACACTACTTGACTTTGCACCTAGACCCTACCAGTGGCAACTCTATCTAGGAACTCCTAGATATGAGACCCCGTCTCAATTCCTACTAACAGCACAAACAGTATTGTAATCAAACACGCAAAACACACCAAGAGACACACTCTAATAACACATGCTCACTCCGTACTTAAAAGCTTAGGAGCAGCTTACAATTACAACTCAAACAAACTCAGTCCTTAGCTTGAATCAGGGAGATACAAGCAAGGCTCACAATTAACAAAAGAAACCCTAAAAACCTTAAACACACGCTTTGATAACACACACGGCTTTTAGTTACCCTACTAGGGTTTGTCTTCACAAATATATAATACTGAGATAGCACGGGTTTGGGCTTCAACACAGAGCATGGACATTGTCCGGTCCATCTGAAAAGATCTTCTAGAAATAATAAAAAAACTTCCAAATATAGAATGATATCTTGTGGAACAAATAGCAAGGCAAATAAAACTTCAAGCAAATCTTCAATCAGATACACGCGCCTTGATCAGCAAGCTAGAGGAGAATAAATCTTCAGGCAAATCTTTGGAAGATTGCGTACACAAATATAAAGCGCTAGCTTGCGCGAAAACCACAAGTCACATAAAGCTGTTCCATATGCTACAACATTTGTCCCAGCATCTGGCTAGTAGATGTTTTTGCAAAATGTAGTCAATCTACAAAAACCCAACAGAGATTGCCCAGAAATCTAGCAAAGAGCCGTTGCAAAAGAGAAACTAGGTCCAGCTGAAATTGTGTGCTAAACTGCAGAAAATAGAGCACGCAATTTTTGAATTGTTTTCCTTTAAAACTGGAGAATGTTTCTTCGAAGGAGGCAACTGTTCCATTGAACTGTTCTGACATTGCAGGCATTTAATGTTGACAGTGATAGTTGCTTTTCCATAAGAACTCAGACTTCAGAAGCTTCTTCAGGAACTGTTCATCAGAGGCTCTCTTCAGACGCAGGTCTCAGACGCACCCTTCACAAGCATTGTTCATCAGACGCACTTCTTCAGACATTGACTTTTGTTGACCTTCAGATGCAGTCTTCAGACGTTGACTTCTGTTGACCTTCAGACTCAGTCTTCAGACGTTGACTTCTGTTGACCTTCAGACTCAGTCTTCAGACACACGCTTCAGACGCAGTCTTCAGACTCTGCCTTCAGAAGCTGCTTCAGATACAATTTTGCTTCATACTTGCAACATAGGCTTCTTGCTATCCTTCTTGCTCTTAGCTTGTTCTTCCATAACCAATGTTAATTACCAAACTTTAAGTACATGGTTCTGCACACTTAGAATCAAGCATTAGCAATTCCAATTTTCTTTTTAACACTTTGTTATCATCAAAACCCAAAAGAGAGTTGTTCATACATTTTGTTCCAACAATCTCCCCTTTTTGATGATGACAAACACAAGTATTAATATAAAATTGTTGTTAATTTAATTAACAAGTTGACTGCAGGGTGTGAGGTTTGCAAGCTCCCCCTGAGTCTGATCCAGGTTAATTAAATTCAGTTTAAATCAAAACAGGTGAGAATTTTAGAATTGTTGTTAACTTTAATTAACAAGTTGACTTCAGGATGAGGTTTGTAAGCTC
Organism: Medicago ruthenica; assembly: GCA_018208015.1. NCBI lineage: Eukaryota > Viridiplantae > Streptophyta > Magnoliopsida > Fabales > Fabaceae > Medicago > Medicago ruthenica. The sequence continues at coordinate 78,237,803 of CM031377.1, read as the reverse complement.
CCCCTAAGTCTGATATTCCACAAGGTGAGGTTTGCAAGCTCCCCTTGATTCTTATCCATGTTAATTAAATTCAACTTAAAACAGTAAAGTGAAATTATCACTCAGAATTGTAAATAACAAGCTGACTTCAGGGTGTGAGATTTGTAAGCTCTCCCCCTAAGTCTGATAATCCACAGGATGATGTTTGTAAGCTCCCTGAGTCTTATCCAAGTTATTTAAATTCATTTCAACTCACTAAAGAGTAATGTATCTCACAAAAAAAAATTAATTCAGAGGCTAAGAGATAATAAATTGTTCTCATAAGTTAATTTTAATCAGAAATTAACTTATGTTCTGAGCTCAGAGCCTTAATACTTGTTTACTTTTACTCCCCCTTTTGTCATCAACAAAAAGAAAATTTCCAGAATTTTTAAGAGAGTTTGAAAACGTGTGAGATAAAAATGTTCAGAGCATTCTTGTTCAGTACATTCTGTTCAGTATCACTGAACTATTTTAGACAGAAATGTTCAGATCATATACCAACTGAAGGTTTTAGCACAACTGAACTCTTTTCAGAAAACTGAAAAACAAAGCATTTAGCTCAGTGCTGCTGAACCAGTTCAGACAAAATTGTTCAGAGTTTTTAAATAGGTTTGAAAAACTGAACATGTCTGATACCAAATTGAACATTTATGATGAAAATATGAAAGTGTGTCTGTGTTTTTGCTTAAACATTTCAGAACTGAAAACAGAAAAACACATTTGCACATTGATGACTTTATGAGGGAGAAAGTATAACTTTCAAAGCTTAATTCATCATTGCCCAGAGTTATAACTTATCAGATTTTGACCAAAGTTAGATAACTATGCAGATTCAGAAGTCAGAAATTCAGATTCTGAAACTCAGACTCTGAAGTTTTTCAGTGGCTTAACTTTCTTCAGACTCTCAAAGTGAGTGACTGATAAGTCTTAGCTTCTGATGAACTTTAGAATCTCAGTTTCTATTCAGAGTCAAGCATATTTTTCAAGAGATAAAATGCATGTTCAGATTCTTTTTAATAAAGTTAAATCTGTCTTCTGTGAGGAGTTTTGTAAATATGTCAGCCCATTGATGATCAATATCAATGAATTGAATATCCAAAACACCCTTCTGAACATAATCTCTTATAAAATGATGTTTAATTTCTATATGCTTGGTTCTAGAATGCAGAATTGGATTTTTAGACAGACAGATTGCAGCAGTATTATCACAGAAAATAGGAATGTTGTTTTCATGAATCTGATAGTCTTCCAACTGATGTTTTATCCAGAGCAGTTGTGTGCTACAACTTGTAGCTAAGATGTATTATGCTTCTGCTATTGACAAAGCAATAGTTGCTTGTCTTTTGCTGGCCCAGGATATCAGATTCTCACCAAGAAATTGACAATTTCCACTGGTGGATTTTCTTTCAATCCTGTCCCCAGCATAATCAGCATCACAAAATTCAACTAGCTTATAATCTAAGGATTTCTTATACAGAAGTCCCAGATTAGTTGTTCCTTTCAGATACCTGAAGATTCTCTTGACAGCAGTCATATGAGATTCTCTAGGATCTGATTGGAATCTAGCACACACACATACACTAAATAAAATATCTGGTCTAGAAGCAGTTAAGTATAACAGAGAACCTATCATACCTCTGTAGAGTTTCTGATCTACTTTTGAGCCAGTGTCCTCTTTGCTTAAGGTGCAGGTTGGATGCATACGGTGTTGTCATCAGTTTACAGTCTTCAAGCTGGAACTTCTTCAGAAGCTCCTTTGTATATTTGGACTGATGAACATACACTCCATCTTTGCATTGGTTGATTTGAATTCCAAGAAAGAACTTCAATTCTCCCATCATGCTCATTTCAAATTCATCCTGCATTAACTTGGAAAATTCTTTGCAAAGAGTGACATTAGTAGAACCAAATATGATATCATCAACATATATTTGCACAATTAAGATGTCTTTCTTAAGAGTTTTTCTAAAGAGTGTATTGTCAACTTGTCCTCTTACAAAATCATTTTTAAGTAAGAAATTACTTAGTCTTTCATACCAAGCTTTGGGAGCTTGTTTCAGACCATATAAAGATTTCTTAAGTTTAAAAACAAAATCTGGATGTTTTACATCTTCAAAACCAGGAGGCTGTTTGACATAAACTTCTTCAGAAATAACTCCATTTAAAAAAGCACTCTTAACATCCATTTGGTATAAGATGATATAATGATTAACTGCATAGGAAAGAAGTAACCTGATTGCTTCCAGTCTTGCAACTGGAGCAAATGTCTCAGTGTAGTCTATTCCTTCCTGCTGACTGTAGCCTTGAGCAACCAGTCTTGCTTTGTTTCTGATCACTTCTCCTTGTTCATTAAGCTTGTTTCTAAACACCCATTTTGTTCCAATAATGTTCTTGTTATTTGGTTTTGCAACTAAATCCCAGACATCATTTCTTTGAAACTGGTTCAGTTCTTCTTGCATAGCTACAATCCATCCATTATCTGCAAGTGTTTCATCAGCTGTTGTGGGTTCAATCATTGACAGAAGTCCAACCAAAGATTCATTCTGATAGAATGTTGATCTGCTCTTCCTTGGACTGTCCTTATTTCCAATGATCAGCTCCTCAGGATGTGAAGACTTGTATTTAAATGAGGTTCTGGGTGGATTAGCTTCTGAAGAATCATCAAGGGCTTGTTCGGAACCATGTTGATCTTGATTAGCTTTAGGAGGAGTGTCAGCATCTGAGAGTTTTTTAGTTTCTTCAGTATTTTCAGCTTCTGAACTTTCTTCAGACTCTGAACTCTGTTCAGGTTCTGAAGGTTCTTCTGATAGCCTTATATCTGCAAAACTCTCAACCAGCTCTGGTATTTTATTACCAGGCTTCTTTTCATCAAATCTAATATGTATTGATTCTTCAACAACATGTGTTTCAGAATTATACACCCTGTATGCTTTAGATCTCTCTGAATATCTTAAAAAGATACCCTTTGAGCCTTAGCATCAAATTTCTTTAGGTAGATCTTATTGTTCAGAATGTAACAAGTAAAACCAAACTGATGAAAATAAGAAATACTTGGTTTTCTTACTTTAAAAAGTTCATATGCTGTTTTATTCAGAATAGGTCTGATAAGATTCTGTTCTGAATATAACATGCTGTGTTAACAGCTTCTGCCCAAAAGTACTTTCCAATTTTAGATTCATGGATCCTGGTTCTGGCCATTTCTTGCAAAGATCTATTCTTTCTCTCTACAACTCCATTTTGTTGTGGAGTTCTAGGAGAAGAGAACTCATGGAGAATTCCATGATCTTCACAAAAAATTTCAAATGGTTCATTTTCAAATTCACCACCATGATCACTTCTGACTTTTAAAATTTTCAAATCAGTTTCATTTTGTACTTGTTTGCAGAATTTGTTAAACACATCATATGTTTCATTTTTGGTTCTAAGGAATTTAACCCAAGCTCCACCTACTGTAATCATCAACAATTACAAGCCCATACTTCTTCCCATTGATTGAAGTTGTTCCAACAGGACCAAACAAATCAATGTGAAGGAGTTCTAAGGGTTTTGAGGTAGAAACAATGTTTTTGGATTTAAAAGATGTTTTAGAAATTTTTCCTATTTGGCATGCTCCACACAGAGCATCTGAGTGATAGTAAATGTTTGGCAGGCCTCTGACCAGTTGCAACTTGCTAAGCTTATAGATGAGTCTCCAGTTAGCATGTCCCAACCTTTTGTGCCATACCCATTTCTCATCACTCACAGGCAGAAGGCAAACTACCTTCTGTTCAACCAGTTCTAAAAAATTAATTTTATAAACATTGTTTTTCCTATTTCCTTTGAACACAACAGATTTATCTTTGTTGTTGATTACAGTGCAAGTGTTCTTATTAAACAGGACTTCATAATCACTGTCACATAATTGACTTATGCTAAGTAGATTATGTCTAAGTTCATCTACCAACCAAACATCATCAATGGACAGGGAAGAATTACCTATCTTACCAGTACCAATGATCCTTCCTTTCTGATTTCCTCCAAACCCCACAATTCCTCCCTCTTTCATGTTCAGGGTTTGGAACATAGACTTGTCTCCTGTCATATGACGCGAGCAGCCACTGTCTAGGTACCAAGACCTTTCCTTTTCTTTGGATGACAAGCATATTTGCAATTGAAATTATCTCAGACTTAGGTACCCATATTTTTATGGGTCCTCTATGGTTAGTCTTGAAAGGATAAGGTTTCTTGTGCACCTTTGGTCTGACATTTTGAGGTTTAAAAGGTTTTGAATAGACTGGTTTATTAATTTTTTAAGGTTACATAAACACAGTCTTAGTAAAATTTGAGTTTGAATTTTTCAGACTTTGAGACTTACTTGTCTTAGGTTCTAAACTCTTCAGACTCTGAACATTTTCAGGTTTAGAGTCTGATTTTCTCATACTCTTAGGCTTAGGACCTTTTGGTTTAGATTTTGGCAAAGTTTTAAATTTTGCCTTCATCTTTCCCTTAGGTTCAGAAGCTTTAGATTCTGAGCAGTTCAGAACTTCAGACTTAGCAGTCTCAGTTTCTGTTAAATTCTGTTTCCCAGAATTGTCAGAAGCAGGAACAAAGCACACCTCAGTGCCTTTCACAATACTTTCAGAACAGGGTGGTATTTTTGATTCATTTGAAAGATTGAATGAATCATTATTGAAACATATACCTTTACCTCTGTTTCTGTTAATGTTATAAATCATAGAAGCAACCTTACTTCTATTGATTCCAGTTAAAATAAAATTCTGAAGAGCAATTTCATGTTCATTTGGAATATCTTCAGGTTTCTTATGAGCCACATCTCTGAGTTCTCTAACTTCTTCATCAATCTCAATGATGTGATTCTGAAGTTTGAGATTCTCCTCATTCAGCAAGTTATGTTTATTTTTCAAAGATTTTAGTTCACCTAACTTGCTTTTGAGGTGGTTCATAAGATCTTTAACTATTTCAATCAGTTCAGAACGTGTAAGTTCAGAGTATACATCATTTTCATTATCAGAGTCTGAACATGATTCTGCATCAGAGAATGATGTTGCCATTAAAGCCAGATTTGCTTCCTCTTCATCATCAGACTCAGAATCATTGTCAAGATCATCCCATGTTGCCATAAGACTCTTCTTAAGTTTGTTTTTGAAGTTGCTTGACTTAGAGCTGGGCTTCTTTGATTTCTCTTTTGACTTGTCCTTCTGAAGTTCAGGACAATCAGCAATGAAGTGACCAGACTTCTTGCAATTATAACAACCCTTCTGTTCTTCCCTCTTGGAACCAGATCCTTTAAAGTTGATGCTTCTGTTAGAGAATTTCTTCTGTCTTTTCATTAAGTACTGAAATCTTTTGGAAAGCATTGCAAGATCCTCAGCATCTGAATCTTCTTCAGAATTTCCCTCATGAAGTTCTTCATCAGATTCAATAGCTTTTAGAGCTTTAACAGACTTTCTTTTGGATTTCAGTGCTATTGACTTAGACTCTCTAACAGAATCATCTTCATTAAGTCCCAGTTCATGCACTTTGAGGGAGCTTATAAGATCTTCAATACTTAGAGTATTTAGATCTTTAGCTTCCTCAATAGCAGTTACTTTGGGTCTCCATTTAGATGGCAGACTTCTTAGAATTTTGTTCACATGATCAGCAGTGGTATAACTCTTCTTCAGAATCTGAAGTCCAGAAACCAGAGTCTGAAATCTTAAGAACATAGTCTCAATATTTTCATCCTCCTTCATTCTAAACAGCTCATATTGCTGAACAAGAATATTAGCCTTTGCTTCTCTAACCTTTTTGTTACCTTCATAGTTAGAGCAGAGGGATTTGAAGATGGCTTTGGCTGTTGATTTATCACTCAGTTTCTGATACTCAGTGTGAGGTAGAGAGTCCACAATGATACCTCTAACATTGTGATGCTTTCTGTATATCTTCCTCTCAGCATCCCTCAGGCCTCTTCTGTTAACAGCTACACCTTCTTCATCAACTGGAATAGAAATTCCATCTTCTATAATATCAAATAAGGAATCATCAATTCCAATGATGTGGTCGTACATCTTGCTTTTCCACCATGAGAATTTTTCTGGATCACCAGTAAACATTGGAGGTTTATTGTGTGAACGAGATTTTCTTTCATCTGTACCATAGTCATATGATACAGAAGTACCAGTACCTCTTTGATTTCTAGGAGAGGGTGGAGGGGAACTGCTGGAAGCCATGTTTTTCTCAGGATCTCACTGACTCACTGTTAAGTGATTGACTATCAGAACCGGGGCTCTGATACCAACTGAAGGTGAGAAAAAACACACAAGAAGGGGGGGTTGAATTGTGTGGGTAAATTCTTTTCTTCCTCAAAAACTTTGGTTAAGTTCAGATTCTGATATAGATCAGTTCTAAACTATTTTTCAGAGTGTTTATGCAGCGGATAAAAAGTAAATGAGAGAGGAAAAGAAAGACACAATGGTTTTTATACTAGTTCCTTCCACAAACCGGAAGTAGTCTAGTCCCCCTGTCACTTACAGGAGATTTGAACTATAATCAACTGATTACAATTGCTCAAAGCACAAAGCTAAGAGACTTCCAATGCTCAACCACTTAGTAAGAGACTTCTATGCTCAAAACACAGAGTTAAGAGACTTCTCTGCTCAAACCACAAAGTTAAGAGACTTCTAGTTGCTAAAACACTTAGTAAGAGACTTCTGAATTGCTCAAGCACGCAGGCTGAGACTTGAACCAAACTGATTTACACAGAAAATAAGTTTGAGTTGAACACTTGATAAAATATCAGAGGTGTTCACAAAATACAACTCAGTTTAAGACTCTAAACTTAAGAAATTCTAAGATGAGAAGTTTGTAAGAATTTCTAAGTTGTTTTGCTGACTTTCAGTTTTGACAGTTTTTGTGTTCGTAAATCAGAGCAGAATTTCAGTCTTTAAGTTTCTTGAGTCTTAGCGATTTTCTTCTTCAAATCTTCACCCTTTTATAGAGAATAAAAGAGCTGTTGAGATTGCCCAGAAATCCAGCAAAGAGCCGTTGCAAAAGAGAAGCTAGGTCCAGTTGAAATTGTGTGCTAAACTGCAGAAAACAGAGCACGCAATTTATGAATTGTTTTCCTTAAAAACTGGAGAATGTTTCTTCGAAGGAGGCAACTGTTCCATTGAGCTGTTCTGACAGTGCAGGCATTTAATGCTGACAGTGACAGTTGCTTTTCCTTAAGAACTCAGACTTCAGAAGCTTCTTCAGGAACTGTTCATCAGAAGCTCTCTTCAGACGCACCCTTCAGAAGCACTGTTCATCAGACGCACTTCTTCAGACGTTGACTTTTGTTGACCTTCAGACGCAGTCTTCAGACATTGACTTCTGTTGACCTTTAGACTTAGTCTTCAGACGTTGACTTCTATTGACCTTCAGACTCAGTCTTCAGACGCACTCTTCAGACTCAGTCTTCAGACGCACTCTTCAGACGCAGTCTTCAGACTCTGCCTTCAGAAGCTGCTTCAGACACAGTTTTGCTTCATACTTGCAACATAGGCTTCTTGCTATCCTTCTTGCTCTTAGTTTGTTCTTCCATAACCAATGTTAATTACCAAACTTTAAGTACATGGTTCTGCACACTTAGAATCAAGCATTAGCAATTCCAATTTTCTTTTTAACACTTTGTTATCATCAAAACCCAAAAGAGAGTTGTTCATACATTTTGTTCCAACATGCACCCTACTTCATTATTGTCGCAGTGATTTTTGGATATCAAGCTATTAGTTAGCGTTGACTCACAATTTTAAGTCCACCACAGAGCTTTTATTTTTCCAAGGGAAAGGGGGAAGTTCGAAAAAAACCCTATTTTTTAGAGATCAGAGGTCCGGGGGTTGGTTACGCAAAGGGAAGGTATTAGCACCCTAAGCGTCTATAATACTCTATAGGAACCTCTTGTTTTTATTTATCTTGTGCTGAATCGACTATTTGCTTGTAAATAAAAGCCTAAGTGTAAAAAGGACTAAAGTGATGAGTGAAAGGAGAGAAAAATGTTTTTGTTATTTTGTTGATTTGGAAAGACAAAGTCTTTTGCCTACATACCCGAATGAGATCAAAATCATGTAGTTCGGGGTAAAAAGCCGAGTGATTTGTTTGATTGATTTTAAAGTTTGAAAATGTTTTTTAAAGGTAAAATGAGCCAAAGTGGCGAAAAAGTGAAATTGATTGATTTTAATTGTAGAAAAATAAAATCTAATATGATTAAAATTGATTAAAAGTTGATTTTAGGGAAAATGAGGAATCACTTGGTTTGAAAACCAAGGTTTGTTAATAAAAGATATTTTTAATGAGGTTTTAGGGAAAATGTTTTTTATTTTTATGGTTTTTCTACTTGGAGTCTAAAAAATTAAGCGTGATAAAAAAAATAAACTAAGCGCGAGGGATTTCACAATGACGTTGGATCAAAATGAAAGTCCCATTTTCCTTGGATTATACTAATCACTTATTTTGATTTTTGACATAAAGCGAAATAAATAAATATGCATGCAATGCAATTTTCTCATTTATATTTACATTGGTTCCTAAAATACATTCTAAAGCATAATAAATATCAAATGCATGAAATGATGTAAATATGTATGTAATGCAATATTCTCATTTATATTTACATTGGTTCCTAAATAAATTCTAAGGCATAATAAGCAAAAAAAGAAAGTGGTAAATAAATATAAAATGCAAGATATGATATTAACACCAATAAACTAAAATAAAGCAAATGAATAGATAGTAAAAAAAAAAGAAAAAGGAAAAAAACAAATGAAATAATGATACTAAATAAAAAAAACATCATGTAAATTTGACTCAATAAGCTTAAATAAACTATTGTTCAAATAATCACTTATTTGGATAAGCTAAAAAGCGATTAAAATAAAGAAAATGACTTATAAAAATAAGCCAACAAAATAGAATAGAAGATCTGAAAAGATCACTATGTTAGTGTAAAAATTTGACTCAATAAGCTTAAATATGTTATTGTTCAAATAATCACTTATTTGGATAAGCTAAAAAGCAATTAAAAAAAGTCACAGAGGGGTTTAAATCTGAAAAGAGTTGAGCAAATAGCTCAACAGATCTAGCAACAAGGCCCAAGGTCCATCCCCTTCAACAACAACAAAAAGCATAAGCAAAAAATGAGGTGGGGCACACGCGGTCAAGGAAGAAAAAGTCAACTTCTTCTTCCTCAAGCAGCTGATCAGCCTACAACAAGCAAGCAACCATGAAAATTCAAAAAACTTCAAATCTCAAACCGGCCTGAAAAATTACAAATGAATATACCATCTTGCTCGATTTTTTGCACTGATCATGAATCTATGCTTAGATTTCACAGTAGAGGCTTGTGTAGAAAAAACGTAAACAACAACTTCAAATTCAAAAATACAAAAACACAAATTAAGCAATTCTAAGCAAATTTAAACATGGGAAAAGCTTCACCACACTTCCAGGAACATAAATCAACTAGAATCTACCTTGTTTAAGCTTTGAAAATGGTCCAACTCACTAACACTTTTTCTTGAAAAATTGTGGTTTTGATTTTACGATTTTGGATGGTTTTTCTTGAGGTTTTAAGTGTTTTTGGTTTGTTGTATGTGTTTCTGAACTTTTGATGGAAGAATGGTGGAGTTTTCTGAAGAAATGAAGATTTTGGAATTTTTTATGAAGAATGGTGTTTTTTCTCTCCCCAATTTCGGCCCCTTCCTCTCTGATTTTGTTGGGTACTTATAGAGGGAGAAACTTGACCAGCAAGAGTGCAAAATTAGGTTAAGTGGGGAGTAAGAAAGAGTAGTTTGGAATTTTTGCAACAAAATGAGTTTTTTGTACTTTTTTGATGATTTTTGGTGGTGAGTGATGATGTGTTGGATAATGATGAGGTGTTATGTGTGAGGATGATTGTAGGTGCACAAATTGTGGGGAAAGAAATGAAATAGGAGTGAAATGTGCATTTTGGGTGAATTTGTCAAAGTTAGTGTTTTTTTTTTATTTTGAATCTTGATGATTTTGAAAATAATAAAACAAAAATGGTGTGAAATTGTGATTTTTATGATTAGAAATGTAATAGGAATGAAAGGAAATAAAATTGTAATGTTTGGTGTGAAAACACATTTTTGAAAGAAAAAAATTGACTTTTGGTCAACTTGTTGACTTCGGTCAAAGGTTGACTTCGGCCAACAGTTGACTTTGGTCAACATTGACTTTTTTTTGGAAAAAAAACAAAAACTTTAGGAAATAAGAAGAAAGAAAAGAAAGTTCTGGTTAGGGCAAAATTGAGGTATGACAATTATTCTCGCTAAACATGTTATTTTCTTCGTAAAACTTATTTTCACCCACTCTTTAACCAACCAATTAACCCATCTATTTCCTCATTATCTATTTCTCCCAATAAATATGAATAAATAAATTAATAATATCAAACAAACCAATAATAATAATAATAATAATAATAATAATAATAACAACAACAACAACAACAATAATAATAATAATAACACTATTTTCTAGTAATAAAACTAATAAATTAATTTTAAAAATTCGGGTTGGTGTGCATAGGTTGTGAGTGGAGATTGGATTAGTGAGAATTTTGTTAATTGTTAATGATGAATTAATTATATGAAATAGGTGTTGTTAATGGTAAATTGTGTACAAATTGGTGTTTAAATGTAAGGGTAACCTTAGGGTGATGTCGGGGCGATTTGGGTGTGTTTGAGGTCAAAATCGGGGCTTGGAGAAGCTCCCATGGTGGAAATCACAAAAAAATATGTGTTTCTGCACAGTTTGCAGAAAACGCATGGTCATGCTTAAAGAAGCACGGGTCGTGCTCTTTTCTCTGCCCTTTTACTGAACAAAATGCACGGTCGTGCATGTTGAAAGGCACGGTCGTGCTCTTTTGACAGCATTTGAAAATTACCCTCTTTCATTATAAATGAGTTCCGAAAATTAAAACTAAGGTCCCATAATAAAATATATAAGCAAGAGAATGAGTTTGGGTGTTTTAAAGGCTGTTATAGTATAATAATAATGAGTAGGTGTCGATGTCGTGTAGGGGTGTATAAGGTTTGAAATCAGTGTTATTATTGTTGAGAATAATGATTATACTAACGCGGTGTTATTGAAGGTGAGATGAAATAGTATGTTACAATGTTATTATTGTTGAGATGAAATAATGTTGTTATTGATGAGATGAATAAATGTGATAATGGTGTCTTTATTTGGTGAGAATAATATTGTGTAATTGTGTTGATGTTGGTGAGATAAATATTGTTTATGGTGTTGATGTTAGTGAGATAAATATTGTGTAATGATGTTGATATTGGTGGGATAAATATTGTGTAATGGTGTTGATATTGGTGAGATAAACAAGTGTATGAACTATGTACCATTGGTGATGATTTATTGTATATATTGTTTTGGTGAGTTTTCTTCATGCAGCATATCATTGTTAGGGAAATTGGTGAGATTGGTGAGTGTATGCTCAGTAACATAACTCTAACATACAAAATTGGTGAGTAGATTTTGTACCACATGCATATAGGTGATAGGAATGAAGTGCACTTCTGCATATAAATGTTGATGTTTGAAAATGGTGAGTGTTGTGAATGATGTGTGAATATTGATGTTTGAAGTGGTGAGTGTTGAGAATTATATATATATATATGACAATGACTGGAAATTCTACTATTATATAATGTTGATTAAATGTACCATATATATATTTTTAATGAATGTATTCTCACCCCTATTTTGTTGTTGTGTGTTTGTGGTGTCTGTACTCGTGGGAATACAGATACTCAGGCTGAGGAGCTTTAGCTGTGAGATATTTGGATGGTGGCATTGGAAGTTTTATTCCGTCTTATTTATTTATGAAAACTATCTAGATGATTACGTTGCTCTGATTCTGCAACACTGGGGTTGAGGTGTTTTCGTCATTTTGTTAAGTTTCTTGGAATTAAATTTTGAAACTATGATTTTATTTTGCTATGGTGTTGATACCTTAAATTATTTTAATTAAAGTTGATGAACTATTTCACTGCTTTAATTGTGATTTTTGAATTATGAAAAGGTGGATTGTTGAGTATGTGTTGCAGCTATTTAAATAAATATACTTTTTATTTAATAAATAAAGGTTGGAGTCCTAGGGTGTTACAGAGACGACCTTCATGATCAACACATGCAACTATTGTTATAAAGTAATGCATATTCAGACTTAAAAATGCAGGGGCACCTACCAAAGGATGATGAACAAGGTGTCCAAGGACCAAATTAATGACATGTTGGAAGTATACATGGATGACATGGTCGCCAAATCAAAAGAAGAGCCGGATCACATAGCCCATCTCGAGGCTGTGTTAAATGAGGTTCAAATATACAATATGTGGCTCAACCCAAAGAAGTGTACCTTCGAGGGTGAGGGCCAGGAAGTTCATAGGCTTCTACCTCACTAAACGAGGCATTGAATTAAACAAATATGGGAATCTAGAGGGGAATCTAAAGGCTCAATGGAATGTTGACGACATTGTCTCACTTCATAACTTGTTCGTCCCACCATGCATTGCCATTCTACAAACTCCTCATAAAGGAAACAAACTTCAAATGGTCACCAGAATGCAAGAAAGCATTCTCAAACCTAAAGAAAGTATTATCTGAGCCCTCAGTTTTGATCCGGACAGACAAAGATTAAACATTTTTCCTCTACTTATTTGTCTTGGAGGAGGCCGTCAACATTGTCCTGGTATGTGAGACTACAAAATGAAAGAAGTCGGTCTACTTTATCAAAAAAGTGCTTCAAGCTCCGGAAATAAGGTACCAACAAATAGAGAAGGCAATTTTAGCCCTCATCGCAACAACAAAAAAGCTACGGAATATTTCCCAGCGCACTGAATAGTTGTTCGAACCAGACTACCCATCAGCCATATACTATTTAAACCAGACCTAGCCGGATGAATGCTAAAATGGGCAATTGAGCTGTTAGAATTCGACATTAAGTACTGATGACATGCTGTCATATGATAGTTTTTACCCATTTATTTTGATTTTAAGTTGAGTCTATAGCAGTTTTAGACAGTTTGGAGATGAAGAATTGCAAAAAATTAATGGTTATGTTAATTCAGCATCATGGCACAATTTAAAGTATTGTGGCACGATTTTCATTTCAGAATGCAGAATTTGGCTACTGTGTTGAAATCGTGGCATAATTTACAGCATTGTGACAAGATTTTGTACGCGCCAAACCTAGAAATTTGAATTTGTTGCAGTATCCTGGCATGATTTTGGAGCATCGTGACACAATTTTACACACCCATAACCCTGTCTATAAAAGAGAAACCTCATTTAAGACCAAGGGTTCGAATTTTCTGGATCTAGAAGGCATATTTTGAAGCAAGGAATTCAGGATCTCGTGGTGGCTTGCCATCCGACTCATAGTTGGTCCTCTTTCATGCAATGTTACCTTCCTTTAATTTATTTATTTGTGCTTTAGCCATGAGTAGCTAAGTTTTCATTGATTAGGTCTTAAATGAACTTGTATCAAACTATTGGAACCATGTGATTGTATAAACTCTATTCAATTCAATGCAATTCCTGTTTTTATTCAGAATTTATTGTGCTTAATTCTTTTTGTATCTTGATTAAATATAAATTGAATTTAAATCTCAACTGACTACTAACCCCAGCTGTTGAATCTGAATTAGAAATTATGTTCAACTTAACGAATTAGTTTAGAGATAAATGATTGTTAGGTTATGACTTATAAAGTAACGTTCAGGTAAAACCTTTGAGCGTTACAGACTCACTTAAGAGATTATGTGGTTGTCAACCTAAAACAGGGCTCTGAGTCAAGAGATTAATTAGAACTATTTCGTTAATTTGTGGTAAAACTAGAAGAGCAATTGTAGAATAGGTGCAATTTACCCAACAGTGAGAGGCAAGGGATTCGAAACACCTGATCATATTTCCTAAAATTCATTACAAAATTTTGTCATTATTTTGCTCTTAGTTTATATTTTTAAAACCAAACCAATTGCACCGTGCAATCCCCCTTTTTACACATCCAATATGATAATGTCATTGCCAAGTAGAAATTAAAACAGTCATCATGGATACAAATTTTATTATTACTTTGACATCGTTTTAGTACACTTGCTAAAAAGATCATCAAGTACGAATCTAGAAAAGTGCTCAAAGCACAAGTATTGGTCAATTTCATAGTAGAAACAATAACTACCATCGACGGACCATCCCAACAATGGACGATATATGTTGACGGGTCACCCAACATGAAGGGAAGCGGAGTCGCTGTCCTCCTAGAAACCAAAGAAGGACTATTCGTACAAGTGTCCCTAAGCTTCAACTTCACCTTTACAAGCAACCAATCAAAGTATGAAGGCTAATTAGCCGGGCTGAAACTCGCGGAGGAGAGGTGAGCCCATGAGGTGACTCTCACATTAGATTCACAAGTGGTGATATCCTAGATCAACAAAGAAGCAGAAGCTAAGGTGTTAGCAATGGAGAAATAATTGGCCTTAGTCAGAAAGGCAACAAATAATTTCCAAGCGGTCCGCTTCAAACACATTCCTCGAGAACAAAATGCTAAGGCATACACACTTTTGAATCTAGAAAGTTCCAAAGACAAAGGATGAAAAAAAGATATAATCCATGATATCTTCTCTGTACCAAGTTACGAAGTAGAGATAAATGAAATCCGGACAGCAGAAGCCGCAATCACTGATTGGATGACGCCCATCATAGAATACCTACGAGAATGGAAGCTCCCAGAAGAGAAAAGCGAGTCCGCCAAAGTCCAATGGATGACATTCTCATACTCACTAATAAGAGGAAAGTTATACAAGAGAGGGTAATCCATTCCACTAATGAAATGCGTGACGAAGGACGAAGGAGCAAACATTTTAAGAGAAATCCATGAAGGCTTGGTCGGGCAACACTTAGGGGCAAGCTCCATTGTAAAGAAAGCCCTAAGAGTCGGGTACTACTGGCCCGCAATGAACCAAGACGCAAAAATGCATGTCTGAACATTCGACAAATGCTAGAAATACGAAGACATGCACATAGCCCCACCTAATGAGCCGAACGTGCTAACATGACCATGGCCATTTGTGCGATGGGGAATGGACATCTTAAGGCCGTTCCCCAAGGCCCCCGACGGAGTCAAATATCTAATAATGGCAGTAGCTTACTTCACAAATTGGATCGAAGTAGAGGCCCTAGCAAATATTATGACAAGAAATATTATAAATTTCTTCAAAAAGAACGTCCTCACAAGATTCAGAATCCCTTAATCCCTGATAACCGAAAATGCGACACATTTCACGAAGAAAGGATTTTGAGAGCTTATGACAGACCTCAGAGTCAAACACTACTACACGTTAGTCGAGCACCACCAAACTAATGTGCAAGCTGAATTCACCAAGATAGCGTTGCTAAGAGGAATCCATAGAAGGATTGATGAAGCTAAGGTGAAATGGCCCGAGAAACTCGCCCACGTGTTATGGGCGTACATGACCATACCCCACTCAACCACAGGGGAATTGTCTTTCGGTTGACATATGGTGCCGAAGCAGTCATGCTAGTGGAGATTGAAGAACTAAGTTGGCGGACGACTTACCTGCCAAAGCCAAAAGAGAACAAGCAATTGCTATGAGAGGAACTAGATTCCCTTGACGAAAGGCGAGACTGGGCCACCCCCACTGAAGCCCTCGTCAAACAGAGGATGACCATCAAATACGACAAAAGGTTAGGCACATAGATTTCAAAATTGGAGATATGGTCCTCAAACGGGCGGATGTCAGGAACAAGAACGCTTCTCAAGGAAAACTAGCACCTAACTAAGAAGGACCATATAAGGTCCTTAGACACACCGAGAAAGGCACATATATACCAAAGAACATCATGTGTAGAGAAATCATCCGGATTGGGAACGTCAAAGACCTCAAGAAATATTTCCAAAGATATTACAACTAGTTGTAATGGAACCAAACGGCCCTGAGACGTCCTTCCTATTATCATTGTAATTCAAATAAACTAAGTCAATACAAAATCCTATGTTGACTCTTGTGTAGACTCAACAAAATTCTGTCATTTTTATGCAATTTATCTCGGGTAATCACAATATGGACCTTGAAAGGTCTGATAACATCCATCACTCCAGACGGAAAGCTGCGGGGAGTCAAAGAAATGTGGTAAAAGGGTCCGACATTGTAATCTAGTATGCAGTGCCTGACCTTGAGTACCATAACCCCGAATGGTTCATGGGAATCCCACTGGTGACATGCTATCATATGATGTTTTTCAGTTAGTTTTAGGCATTTTTAGTAGAAATTAGATGATTTTTAGTGTTTCTGAAGCTGAAAACGACAAAAAACAGGGGGTTAGGAAAGCTAAAAACCGGGCCACGATTTCTAAAAATTTGGCCACGATTTTGAGGAAATTTGAAGCAATTCTTTTTGAAAAAAATCGGGCCACGATTTCTTCAAATCGGGCCCCGGTTTTGAGGAGCGTTTGAATCAATGCTGAAGTTGATGCCGAATCGGGCCACAATTTCTTGACATCGGGGCACGATTTTTACGTTACAGAATTAAAATCTATAAAAGCCATGCATGTTTCTCAGTCAAGGGTGTTGATTTTGAGAGATTGAAGACACATTTGGGGCCTAGGATTGCATATTTCGTGGTGGCTTGCCATCCAACTCATAGTCGGTCCCAAATTCATGTAATGTTGTTTTCTTTTAATCAAGTTATTTGTGCATTAGCCATGAGGAGCTAAGTTTTCATTAATTAGGTCTTAGATGAATCTGTTCTAAGCTTTTGACCAATGTAATATGCAAACTCTATTTCCTTATAATTACAATTCTAGTTTATTCAGTACAAATTGGCCTTAATGCTTTATTGATTCTGACCAAATATAAATTGAACTTAGAGATTATATGACTGCTGTTAACGGCTTATAACTCATATCTATTTGTACTGTTCAACTTAACAAACAATCTAGGGATAGAAAGTTGTTAGGTCTTGATTCTGAAATTAACGGACATTAAAACCTTTGATGATTACATGTTCACCTAAGGGATTAGGGAATTATTGTTAGAAAATAGGGTTATGAGTCAAGGGATTGACCTGAGCTATTTTGTTAATTATCGTAAACTATAGGAACAATTAAACAGTTTAGGTTAGGATTATAAATTAGTGATGAACAAATGATTCGAAAGACCTGATCATATTTCCTATAAATTCTTCACCAACTTTTATAATTAATCTGTTTTTAGTTTATTTGTGAAACCAACCATTCACCATGTGCGACCCCCCCCCCCCCCAATTTTAATACATCTTTAACAATAACGCTTTTGCCGAGTAGAAATTAGAAACAGTTCATGTGGAGACGAACTTATAAATTTTATTACTTCGATATAGTTTAGTACACTTGCTAAGATTGTATCACCCACTCTGCCAAAGGTACTATAGAGGGTTCCCAAGGAGCTCCACTCTACAGGTAGCCACTGTACAGGAGAGGAGCCCTCAATAACGACTGTCCACCTTCGCAGAGAGGCAAATGCTCATGTGCGAGAAAGGCTGCCCTTTAGCGAAGGATCAATTGGCTTCAAGTAGACCAAGGAAAGCCACACCGATGGACCCTCAAGTAAGGATCTAAGTCTAAACATGAGATCAAGGAAGGAAACTCCTAAATGCAGACAAGATATGCCACAAAGTGATAAGTTAAAATCAAGCAAGAACTCGCTACACACATAAAGGTCAAACCCATGGAAAGGACACAAGAAAGGAAACTAAACACATATACAAATGACGAAGTCTGGATCAAGTCCGAGGTAGGAAATTGGCATAACCCTAACAAACCTTAAGCGTTCTAACAAGTTTATAAACCTAAACAAAATCCAAGAGGCAAAAATAGGCACAACATAACCAAAAGCGCTAAATGTCTTCATTAAAACTGGATGTAGGTGCAAGCCGGGCACAATATGGTAAATACCACACATGCCCATAGTAGAGCCTAGGAGCGAATAAGGTTTGAAGCAAGAAACAATAAGCAACTACAATGACAAAGCTTGTTAGAGCATGAAGGCTAATAAAGCACGAAGGTATAATATATGTACAACCAAAGAAGGGCACCCATGCCTCAAATTCAACATCATGTTCCGAATATAATTACAAGACCGGGTACCAAAGCAGCAATGAGAAATGCAAAGCAAAACAAGAAGGTTAGACACATGATTTGTGACCTATTATACAAAGCTACAAACGCAAAACAAACAAAAAAGATCAGAGGGTATCTAAGCTTCAATTTCACTATCAAGCTCTAGCGAGACCAAACCTTCACCATGTTATAAAGAGTCTTGCACAACAACATCTTTAAGGCTTTTGCTCTCAGAATAAGACTCCTCCTGAGGTTCCTTAGAAGCAACAATGCAATTTTCACCAACTACCAGGAACACATCTAGTTAGGTCCGATCCACGATAGTCACACCAAAGTACTCAACCTGGTAGAGAGCGTTGTTGAAAAAGTCCTTCCCAACCTTCTGAAGACCCCACCTGAGTTTCTTGTTCTCAACTTCTAGGGCCTCATTTTGTTCCATGAGGGTCAACAAGTCACCATGAGAAGAGCCCGCCTCAGGAACTGCAGGAGTTGGAGCAATCGACAACTGTGAGAAAACGTTGTCTAGAGCTCGTCGAGATTCAGTCACCAAGGAAATGAACTTGTTGCACTTTGCGACCAGGGATTCTTTCTCGATTTCAGCTTTCCTCGCGACCCTCTCAGTATCTCCCACCCGTTTAATCACATTCTCCAGCTTGGAGGCCTTATCCAGAAGATCATTACCAAGATGTATGGTCTTGGCTTCATAAGCAGCAATCCGGTTGAGCAACTTCTTATCGGAGGTACCTAATTCCCGGTCTGCTGTCAACAAAGAACAACTCAAAGTAACCAGCTTCAAGACATGAGAAACACATGAAGTGATTGCTGACCGACGAGACGAAGTCCCTATACTAGCAATAGAATGAGCATTTGACTCATCAATTGCTTCCCTGAGGGAATTAGGGGTTGAAGGAGCCGAACGAGAAAAAAAACAGGCCAAACTTACCAAGGTGTGAAACATCTACCTCTGCTTGCAGCACAACCTTCCCTATTGATTATTTTATTTAGATTTAGACTTTTTTTTTTAAAAAAAAACTATACACAATACTTTTAAAAGTAATTATTATTTTTACAAAATGTTTTTTTTTTCTTAAAATATCTATAACAAACGTCTCTTAATTGATTGCCAAAACCGAAATAATTTTTTTGAACCAGAAACACCCCTATTTTTATATTATATTATATTTATACAATTATTATATAATAGCAATTCGAAAGTTAACTACCAACTAATTCTTCAAAAAAAAAGTTAATTACCAACTAACTATATGGCTAACCTTTTTTTTTTCCATTACCTGCTAACTAACTAATATGGTCAAACCTTTTTTCCCGAAGAACTTAGCCTTAATAAAAAAAAAAGTTAATTACCATCTAACTATATGGCTAACCTTTTATTTTTTTTCCACTACCTGCTAACTAACTAATATGGTCAAACCTTTTTTTCTCGACGAACTTAGCCTTCATAAAAAAGTTTTGTCTAAATTTAAATCTAACTACACCATAATTATAAGGTTCAACTATTTGAAAGGTCCTTGCAAATATAGCGAGTTTGACTTTTCGTCTCTGTAATTTTTTTTTTTCAAAAAGATAAAATTCATGAAAGATCATTTTTGTAAATTAAAAAAATAAAAAATTAGATAATATTTTTCAAAAATTATAAAATTTATCTTAAGATTATTCTTTCGAAATGAAAAAGATTTTATTTTTTTTAAAAATTTAAATAATCTGGAAATTAATTTTCAGAATTGAAAAAAATCGAAAAATTAGAAAAATATTATTTTCAGTTTTTTTTCGAAATTAAAAAAAATTTATTTCTTCTAAAAAAGTAAAAAAAACAGGAAATAAATTTTCCAAAATTAGAAGAAAAAATTCGAAATTTAAATTTAGAAAACATATGTTCAGATTTTTTTTCAAAATTAAAAAAATTAAAATTACTTTAAAAATTTTGAGTTATTTTAATTAAATATCTAAAAAAAATAAGAAATTAAATTTCCAAAAATTATATAATCTGAAAATTTTTGAAAAAATCTAAATATTTTTTTAAAAATGTAAATAAATTTTCAAGAAAAAAAATCTAATTTTATTTTCTAATTTTTTGTTTTTTTATTTTCAATAATTAATTTCCAAAATTTACTTTAATTTTAAATACTGAAAACCATTTTCGAAATTAAAAAATGTGTTTTTTTAATTTAATTTTTTTAATTGCCACATCAATGTCACGTGGCCAATTATGCACAGTCAGCGTGTGCCACGTCAACATCTGTGTGCCACCTTGCAGCTTCAATGGACCCAGAGACTATTTTAAAAAATAAAAAATTTTGTAAGGAAGAATTTCAATTTTTTTTACAAGGACCAAATGCCAAACGAGACATATTTGCAGAGACCTTTCAAATATTTTAGCCTAATTGTAAAGAATTCAAAAACTAACTCCCTACTTTTGTTGAACATGTTTTTGTTACAAGTTTGCATATTTCAAAACATAAAAAAATAATTAATCAAAAGAAGACATTACACATTAAAGTACAACAATAAAAAATTTGGATCCTCTAAGAACAAAAAGATACCTTAGTGTTTGTCTTTTAGCTCACGCTAAGGTACAGAAAGGGTGGGTTTGTTTAGATTTTTTTTTTTTTGATTTTTTTACAATCACTTTTGTTATTTTGAAGTATTTGTTTAGGATTTAAAAAAATCATCTTATAAAAAAAATCATTTTTAACTCTAAAATAAAACGTTATTAGGATTAACTTTTTTTTTCTAAATCTGTTTTTTATAAAAAAAAGTAACACATGAATTAGTTGAAATTCATTTATTTTAAAAAATGTTTTTTTATTGTAAAAATACGTAATGGATATTAAACAAAATGATCTTCAAAATGATTTTTTTAAAATTCTATTTTTTTTTCTAAGAAAAAAAGAAAGAAACGCCCCTATTTCATTTTTAATTTAAAGTTTGAAAAGTAAAAATAAAAATAGTTGTAGCAGTATAAACACTCAATCTCCTACTTACCATCTTCCATCAAAATTAAAAATTCCTTTAATTAACACAAAAAAATGGCAAAGGTAAATAACATGACCGCATCCTTCATTCAACTCAACACAAATCTCATCGCATCTCAAACGGCAAAGGTAATACCAATGGTTTTAATTTAATCTAGGGTTTTCAATTTCTACCGAAATTAGTAGATAAAAATAACTGATTTTTGTTTCAGTGAGTGGTAGGTGAATATGAGCATTGTTCCTAAAGAAACAATCGAGGTTATTTCTCAGAGTATTGGGATTAACAATTTATCTCCTGATGTTGCGCTTTCTGTTGCTCCTGATGTTGAATATCGTATGCGCCAGATCATGCAGGTTAGTTCTACTTCGTAGCACCGACACTTTTAATCGAAGGCGTGTTAAGTGTCTGACACATGTTTGACACTGACACGAGTCATGACACTAGGAACCAATGTTTTTGATTGAAGGAGTATTGAAATGGCACATCTGATTACATTCAATTATGTCATTTTCTCAAATTACCACCAGTGTTGTGTTGTTGTTCGTGTCTGTTGGTGCTTCATAGGATACAAACATTGACACTGGTTCTGTAGTACCGACACTTAGTTAGATAATACATGAAATTGTAAGTGGGAGCATTGATACAAACACTGGACACGGCACTGACACATGCTTTATTGCATCGACACTTCAGATCGAAGGCATTTTCATTGTCCGACACATGTTCGTGTTTGACACTTACACGACACATATGACTTCAACTATGTCGTTTTCTCAAATGACTCAGTGTTGTGTCCGTGTTCGTGTCTGTGTTTGTGCTTCATATGACACAAACATTAACACTGGCTCTTTAGTATTGATACTTCGTTAGATAATAGTTAGTTAGATAATATGTGAAATTGTAGCTATGAAACAAGGATACAAACAATTGACACGATATTGACACTGACCTATGTTGCATAGGTATGGGTACGGCACCCGGTACAATACGGGTACCGGTACGAGAATACGGCAATTTTAGAAAAAGTAAGGTTCGGGTACATCAATAAAATCATAAGTGTTGTTATAGAATATAACATGAAAGAGTTAAATTCTTCGGTTCACAATAAAAAAATCACATTAGAAATTTAAAAAGTCGAAATTTTAGAGTTGGTTACAACAAACAAAGAAATTCAAACGCACAAATAACATTATATTGTCATATTAATGTATAGGAGAAAGCCACAAATTTCACTCACAATACAATAGTGAGCAAAAATGGAGTACCATGAGTACCATACGCGTACCCGATACGGGTACTTCACTGTTTTATAAGTACCCATGCTTCAGAGACATTGACACAGGCTCCGTAGTACCGGCACTTCGTCTCAGATACTGACACATTTGATCACATTTAATTATGTCATTTTCTATACTTACTACCAATGTTGATGTATCAGTGTTGTGTCGGTGTCCGTGTCTATGTTGGTGCTTCGTAGAATGCAGGTTGAGGTCATAATTTGATAAAATCGGTGTCTGTGTCGGATGCAGATATTGGGAGATTGGACACACCTTCAAATATGAAATGTCGGTGATACTGATAGGTTTGTAGTCACTGTAGGGATGTGTTAATAGATATACAACACTTTTGTATTATATTTTTCGTGTATTCTAGGGTGACCCAATACACAAGGCTTTAACCAGATGGGGGTTTGGGAAGGGTAGATGTATGCAGCTTTACTCGTGCAACAGAGATCCTGTTTTTCTGGATTTGAACCTCTATCCTCTAGGTTGCAAGAAAAAATCCTTCACATTGTGCCAAGGCTCGTATAGGAAAATAACGATGTTTTGGTTGTGTTGTTAGAAGTTCTTTCTCTGTCTTTTTCTTATCTTCCCTCAACAATTTAAACTTTCACACAGGAAGCAATCAAATGCATGCGACACTCTAAGAGAACAACTCTGACTGCAGATGATGTTGATGCTGCACTCAACTTGAAGAATGTTGAAGTAAGCGACTTGAGTAATTTTTGTTTTAAGTGTGAGCGATAGGTTTCAGTTCTACTATCATTTAGCATCAATCAACCCGTTGTATAATTTTTTTTATGATAAATCTTATCTCAGTTTTGACTTTTCTTTATGTTTTTGAGCTCTTATGTATGACCTGAACAATTACTCTGTGTTTTTCCTAATAGTAGCTCTAAACCCTATCTATAAATATGTGTGGTTAGAAAAGGATTAAAGCCTACATGATTTTTGTGAAATTTGAATATTGTGAATTTAGTGTAATTTTTTATTATAATATCCACACATGATTGACATAAAGCAATTTTGTTTTAATTATACTATTGTAGAAGGAAAGCACTGTCCTTAATTGTAGAGCCTTTAATGTGAAAGTAGTTTTGTCTGTTTCCCATTTTTTCTTTGGCGGTTCTTCATATAACTTTGTTAGATTAGATTGTTGTTTATTTAAGCTTCCAAACTAATTGCACACCCAAGAACCATAAAGGAATGTATGATTATATTATTTTCCTTCTGTGATAAAAGATATATGCTTATATAGTTGTCACATGTCTCTGTCTTAGAAATGCCTTTGTTTATATGTTTTGATCTTTTGAAAGATATTTAATTCTAGAATGTAGAAACAATCCTTGTTTTTTTCAGTTTACATGACAATTCTCATCTTAAGAGCATATATGCAGAATAGTTTAAAGTATCTTCATGTTTCATACTATGGTCAGCATCCTCTAAAGTTGTGGGAAGATGTGTATTTATTTTCTACTGATGATAACTTGACTGTGGATATAAGAATATGTGCACAGCAAGGACTAAAGTGCCATGATTTTCAGCTATTTCCAAATAGAGTGATACATGTTACAACTACAATTTCGAAGCTTTAGCAACGTCTCTTGATTTTGAAAATGCTTACTTTTTGTCTCTAATCTCAGTATCATTTTTTTGTTCTTCTTATGTCAGCCAATATACGGATTTGCAACCGGTGGTCCTCTACGTTTCAAGCGAGCTGTCGGACACAGAGATTTGTTTTATATTGATGATAAGGATCTAGACTTAAAAGATGTAAGGGAGAAATCAATCATCGTTCTTCAATCAGATTTAAACCTGGAATGCATCACCTTCTTAAATTATAGTTTGTGTTAATTGTAGGTCATTGAAGCTTCTTTACCAAAAGCTCCCCTTGATACTGCACTTGCCTGTCACTGGCTTGCCATTGAAGGAGTGCAACCTGCTATTCCAGAAAATGCTCCTGTAGATGGTAGCTATCTAACCTGAAGCGCTACCAGTAGTTTTTTTTTTTTGGCTAAAAGATGAATGTTTGATGCTACAATTCTTTGATCTAGGTTTCAATTAAACTAAAATTTGGCTCAAGAGGAATGGTTGATGTATATTTTTCTGATGTTATCATTACCATGTCTTATGTATTCTCTGTTCACTCGTGAATTGTTTGTCGATTTAGTGGTTAGATTGTGATATGTGACTATTGAAGTTGTTTTTCTATTTTCGTATTGGCATCTTAATGCTTCCCAACCTATTATTGATTCTTTGTAAACCTTCCAACTTACCTATAACTTGTCCTCCCCCTGCATCTTTTAAGAATAACTGTTTTTCCATTATTTTATTTGCAGTAATTTCAGCTCCTTCGGATATCAAAAAGCATGAACAGAAGGATGATAACCTTCCAGTTGACATCAAATTACCTGTTAAGCATGTCTTATCTAGAGAGCTTCAGGTATCAAAATTATTACGCCACTGCAAGCTATCTTGTCTATCATCCTTTAGTTCATTTATGTTAGCTTAATTTTTTTTGCAGCTATATTTTGATAAAGTGACTGAGCTAGCTTTGAATGAGCCTGATTCGGTTCTCTTTAAAGAAGCATTAGTAAGTTTGGCTACTGATTCAGGACTTCATCCATTGGTTCCCTATTTCACATGCTTTGTAGCTGATGAGGTAACAAGATGTCTTTTTCTTGTGTTGGTGGATAAGAATGAAAGAGTTGCTTTACACTAGCTCCTTACATTTGTGCGCTTCTCCATTCCTTTCAGGTTTCTCGTGGTTTAAGTAACTTTCCACTTCTATTTGCCTTGATGCGAGTTGTTAATAGCCTTTTGCAAAACCCTCATATCCATATTGAACCTTATGTAAGTTCACCTTTTGTTGATATAGCATATTTGTATACTTCTTTCTGTCATAGCATGCTATTTTTGTATTTAGGGCTGCATTAGTAATATTGAAATTAATGTTATCAACATTTTCTTTTTGGAATTCTGTAGAGTCCATTGAGTCGCATATGCTTGCTTTATGCTAACATATTGATGTTGATTTGTCATTTGTTGCTCCATCATCAAGATGGTTATAATAACATTGACCTAAAATTTATAGAAGCTAATTAAAATGAAAAAAGGTCGTACATAATGTAGTTTTTGATGGCCTGGTTTGTGGGATGGCCCATGGGAAACAATATCTAAATTTTTTATCTTCCAATTTTTGCTTGCTTCAGCTACACCAGTTGATGCCATCAATTGTGACCTGCCTTGTTGCTAAAAGGCTGGGAAGTAGATTGACAGACAACCATTGGGAACTTAGAGACTTCACGGCTAACCTGGTTGCATCAATATGCAAAAGGTAAGATATCCTCAATCTCTTTGTTGTATGCTGTCGATAGGGAAATGGAATTCTTTTACTTGATATTTTTATTGGTAGCCAATTCACTTGTTGCAATTCATTATACATTTCCTCCATTCTATTGCAGCAAAGCCAATGAATAATATATTTGTTGTAGATTTGACTTTGTATTTCCTTCCAAATGAACCGTTGTTTTCGTCGGTCAAGTTCAAAGACACATTTTAATGTTTCCTTTCATTTGGTGAATTTGCATCGCTAAAACTTATGCTTTTTGTTGAGCTATCAAACAGCTTCCTCGTGGAGTCATTGTCCTTTGATGATTTTGAACTTTCTGCATACTGTTGAAATATCAAACTGTTGACTAGAAAATCTAATCTTGGTAATTGACTTTTGGTATCTCACCTGGTTTGAGATATTTGGTTGCTTGTTTGTTGGTCACTTTGTATAGAAAATTTATCTTGTTTTAAAAGCTTTTCTCATGCAGGTTTGGACATGTTTATAGCAATCTACAGTCCCGGTTGACAAAAACGTTACTGAATGCATTCTTGGATCCAAAGAAGGCAATGACACAACACTATGGTGCAATTCAGGGGTTAGGAGCACTGGGACCCAATGTGGTATTGTTCCTCTCCATGCTCTTGGTAATTAATAAGTTAGTAAAACACCATTAGTAGAATTAATATTGTGAAAGAGAAAAATGAATAAACCGGTTCATTTATTTATTCTGTGTTTGAATATTACCTTGCAATGTGTACCATAAAATGTTGTACTCCATTGTATCAGAAATACGAGATTGAAATTTGTTATCATATATCCACAAAAATATGTTTAAAGCACCTTGAAATAAGACGCTGCTGTTTCTATGGAAAGATGGGGTAAGAGGAACTGACTTTGTAATTAGCAGACTGAACGAGTTTGAACATTTATACCAACCCATTTTAATTAATTTTATCAGCATATGAAATTTCTCCAAATCTGTCATAAGATACACTCGATAGTTCAAATTATAACTTCCAGTGAGTTGTCCGTGCGCATGTTGTCATCAATATCATTAAGTTCCCATTTTATTCAGTCTGATAGAAACTGTTACTTTATATACTTAATATATGCAGTATATTGAGACTTCTGGGAAACTGAAAGTCTTTACTTTTTGGAAAAAAAAAAAAAGTGCTGCATGTTTGATTGTTATTCATGTTACTATCAAACATGTGTTAAACATAATTTTGTTATTTAAGGATTTAATTGACTCATTTGAAAAACCTGTGTTTCTTAGTTGTTTAACTCAAGTCAGTTTCCATTCTTACATCCAAGGTTTTGATATGTTTCCTTACTTTGGAGGTAGGTTCGCCTTCTTTTGCTGCCAAATCTTGAAGCATATATACGACTTCTTGAACCAGAGATGCTTCTTGAGACACAGAAAAATGAATTGAAAAGGCATGAAGCTTGGCGTGTTTATGGAGCCTTGCTGGTATGACATGTTATCAGATACTTGTTACAACTGATAAGCATCAGTACATCAGTCTCCGTATAATAATGGTGGTCTGATAATTTTATGTAATGTTTCATTCAGCGTGCTGCAGGTCAATGTGTATACGTTTCGCTAAAGATGTTCCCAGCTTTTCCATCTCCTCTCCCTCATACTGTCTGGAAGACCAGTGCAAGTGTTCTTACTTCTCCACCTAGTGAGTATTTTCCTCATTGCCTACGAAAATACTGGTCAATTGTAAATGTCTTGGTATTGTAACATTTAAGCTTGTTCATAGAGGGAGAACCCCTTTTGCGTATTTAATTTATTTAATGGAGTTTAATACCTACAAAAGGAAAGGACCTGCATACTAAACTATTGGAATCTCACTAAAATGAATGAAGCTTTTGAAACTGAAGCAGTAGTCAAGTTGGTAACGATCATGGCTTATCAAACACTCGTTCAAATAGTAAATTGCCTAACTTTTTTTTTTACTAAGAATTGTAAATCGTATCGAATTGTAAAATTTAAAGATACAATGGAGATATCTTGAAACATAAATATAAATGATATATGATGATCAATGTAACAGTTGTAAGCTAGTGATTGACAAAACTTTTCTCTAATTTCTTGATACACTTCCAATATTTACGTTTGAGAAGTTGGGCTGATTGAATTAACCTGAAAACTGAATGAAATAGACACTGTTTCTCTTGAATATATATGATTCAACTTGTGATGATATACAAGTAGATAGTGCCATAGTTGTCTTCTTTAATGCTTAGTTCGTATACTGACTCCTTAGTTCGTGTTTGATCACGAAGATAAACGCAAGGCAAGCCCTATGGAATTGGAGCAGCAGCCCCCTTTGAAGAAAGTAGATACTGATGGAGAGGTTAGTGTAGTTCTGGCACATTCCTCACCATCTCATAAGGAAGAGGAGACAGTAACTCAAGCTTCTTCAGTTGATTCAAAAATTGGTTCAGTGTCATCCTCTGGAGAGACGAAAAATCAGATCACTACAGATGGTGAAGTTAGAAGCAGTGGGGGTGATACTCAGGATTTAAAGATCTCTTCTATCCTAGCCCAGATTTGGAAAGATGAGCTGAATTCAGGACGTGTCCTGACATCACTGGTTGAGCTGTTTGGTGAAAACATCCTTTCATTTATTCAGACTCGTGAGATGTGCATGTTCTTGTAACCTAGGGTAGATTATAGCATAGTTTGCTCATGGTTAAACCATGGAAAACATGTAGGTAATGTGTGATTTCGAGAACTAACTAATATCACTTGGTATAAAATGTATAATTTTCTTTTTGGTGAATGAAATTTTAGGTTCATGTGAAATTTATTTTGAAGCTTTAGATGTCGGGTTAGAGCCTGTTGGAAATTAAGGGACTGGAATGTAATGTTTGTGTAAAATGTCAAATTCTTCATTGCAGCCTAATTGAGAATTCAAACGATACTAAAAGTAGTGATATGGTGATATCAGATTTGAAGTGGTAGATGAATTTAGACAGCCATAACTTCAATCATTCTCACAAGTACAATACAATTCCTTTTGTGACAGATTAAGATAGTTTAGTTCATGCATACATAAGAAATTCACAACATAAAACGGTTTAACTAAGTTGTTTTGATGCTAACATGAATAACAGGATAATGTTAAAATTCAATACTTGTAAAATAACTTAAATCTTTGGCATTATCACAGTAGCATTTAAGCAGCCAGTTTACTGGACTCTCTTTCAACAGCTATTTTCAAGATGCTGTCTTCTTCCAAGACCATTTGAATTGGCATGAAACCCATTCCATCTGCCATTGCAAGCATAATTTGCTTAGTTTCTTTCTTGAACTCTTCCAGATCAACCGTGCCATTCAAGTTGTGATCGAATTGTATGAACAAAGATTCATAAACACGAGCAAGCTCATTTGGGTCTGAAACCACATCAATACCAAAGTGTGTTTCAAAAACCCTCAAGCTCCGGAGCTCCTTCAACATCTCTTCATAGGAGAGAAGACCGTCGTTGTTTGTGTCGAGGCGGGCGAACCGATTACCTACCAAGCTATTAAATGCTTCTTCATCTTCAAGGAAGTGGACAATTGTGGCACCATCCAAAATTTCTACACTCATCTTTCTCTTCTACTTGATGTCAAAAATGGAAGGTAGTTTGTATTGACAAATAGAGTTTTGCGTTTGCAAATGCTTGTGATTTGATTTGATGAGAAGAGTTGGATCCTTCCATGTATATATAGACATTAGCAATTGCTTCTAGAAGAATATATTCTTTAACTACTAACATGGTATAGAAACCATGTGCTTTTTGCGTCCCTTGCATATATTAGTTTATTTTATAGTCCAACCGTTTAAATTGGATGCTTTCTTCAACTGTTGGCTCCTGATTGTTGGAATTGTTCCTTGTCGGTAATCCACGGATATACCAAAGATATGATATATGAGCACATTATTTACAACACTTTACATTCTATCTCATTGGTAAAAGTTTAATATCGTAACCTCAAGGTATTTAGTTCAAATTCACTAGAGGACTATTGTTAAAAGATAATTAGAGTCACTTTAATTAATACAAATTTTTCTTCCTCAATTTTCTTTTAAAATATATTATTTGCATAACAATGAAACTCCATGTTGTGAAGTCAGCGTTGGAAGACTACTGCCCTCGTTTTAGTGTATGTATGTATGCATATGTCAATTGTCAAACGAGTAAAGTAGGTTGGAAATAATTTATTGGACGTGGTGTTTTGTTGAATGTCTTAAACAAAGGGTACCCATTGATTATTTTAATTATTATTCAAAGAACTAAAATTATTATGCTTTTACAAAGGATCTTCTTGGTTTATTCTTCTTTTTCTTTTCTTGTCGAAACATTTTGCCCCGTGATTAGTAGTAAATTACGATAATATAAAACATGCTTTTGAAAGGAACCAAAACATTCATATCTTATTCTACTAAGTAGCGCGATCAAATAACAACATAATATTAAAGTATATGATGAACAAAGAACATACGACTTGCACCATATCTATCTACTAGATTCTCTAGATCTTTTTTAATAGTTTCTCATATAATTTTTCTAAACATTCATTTACCTCTAGTGATTCGACTATCCTTCCTTACTACAAAATCTGAAGGTTTTCTTTCTACATGCCCAAATGACTAGAGCCGAGTTTTCACCATATTTACTACGATAGTCTTACCACACTTTTAACACAACATTCTCATCTCTGTTACACCTATTTTATTTTTGTGTTGGTTCTTTACCATCCAACACTCTGTTGCATACTAGATCTTTGGCCTTATTTTTGTACAACAAAAATTTCCTAGATCTTGAAAGGTACTTTTGAATTTCATAAAACACATGAGACCCTCTTCCATTTAAGACACCCATCTTGAAGCCGATTGTTTACATATTCTACTACTCTGTCATTTTGGACTATGGATTGAACATATATAAATTGTGTAACTTGGAGTATGATACGATCTCAAACTTTTGCCTCTGCGCTAGAAATGTTCTGTCTTTTGCTAAAATCACATTCCATATACTATGTATAACTTCTACTTATGTGAAAGTCATATGCTTCTATGACTTGTTTCCAAGTCTCTAACTTCCAATGTAATTCCTCATCCGTCTGTTAAAGTATGACTATGTCATCTTTAAAAACATGCATCTTGGTGCCGACCCTTGGATGTGATTCGTAGGTACGCCTAAACGTAATGTAAAAATATAAAGACTAAGATGCATGTTTATTTTTTAAAGCATCTTGACCCTTAGTGAGTCCTATGGTTATGGAAAAATATTGTGTCCCCACCCCGAGTCCTTACACTAGTCGAGGCCCCTTCTTACATCTTTATTTTTCTATGACTATACAAAATATATTTTTGTACTCTCACAAATCTTCTTCAAATCAATTAAAATTAAGTGTATGTCTTTTTGATCCATCATACACCGCAATAAGTAAAACGCTTCCATGTTGACCTCCAAGTTATAAAATCAAATTGATTATCATTAACTTGAGTCTTTATTCTTAGGTTTTGTCCAATCATTCTTTCTCATAACTTTGTGGCATGACTCATAAGTTTGATCCTCATATAATTTGTGCAATTTTTGTATATCTCAAGTGTTCTTATAATTCAGAATTAAAGGGTTTCTTTTCCTCTCATTTGACATTTTCTTCGACCTCTTAATCTTGTTAAAACTATGTGAGCCATCCAATGTCTCTATGTCCAATTTTCCATACATCAATAGCAGGGGCGGCAACACCACCCAGCCCATTAACCCACTTGAAAAAAAAGGGCAACATATATAATTTTATTCATTTTTCCTCGTATGCGTTTCTGCTCTGTCTCTCTCATACTCTCACCACACCACACTGAAGTTGCTGCTTCTGCCTCTCTCACCAGTCACCACTCACTGCTTCTACCTCCTCTCCTCAACACTCAACTCGTGTCTCCTCCTTCTCTTCACTCTTTAGTTTTAAGTTTTTTCTTCTTTCTTTTCTTTTCTTGTTATTTATTACTTAGGTTAGGTAATGGCTTTTAGAGATTAGGGATTAGGGATTTAGGAATTTATTGATAATTTGATTGATAAATTTTAATTCAGATGATAATTCTGATAGGATTAGAGATTAGGGATTATGGATTTAATTTGATTGATAAATGATAATTTTGATGACCCATAACCCATTTGTCTTCTAGTAATAAAATGTTATTTTGATTGATTGATAATTCTGATATGATCATTTTCTGACATTGATGGAAACTGTGTTCATAAAATTTTGAGTGCTTTTGAGTTTTGATTGTTATTTTGGTTGGCAGAGACTCTGCTTGAGAATTAAATTTGTTAATTGTTATTTAACTTTGGATCATTAAATTTCAGAGATGAGGAGGTTTTTGGTTGATAGCACAAGTATTGAGAATGTGAATGTTGTGCAACCGCAAGCCGAAGTAGAAGAACCAACGCCTAATGTGGCCAATGAGTTTAATCCAAATGAGATTGTGCGTGATCCAGATCGTAGGAAACAAATTCATGCGTATGCTCCGGACATTCAAGACCAAGTGAGGAGGGCATATATATTGAAAGGTCCAATGCAACCAAATTTGCCAAGTTTTCCTCGTACTCAATTTGGGAGTGCTACAAGAGCATTGTATGTTTCTATTGACAAAATATGTGTGGAGATGGATCACCGTTTTAGTGAAGGAAGTAACATTGTGTTTGATTGCTTCCCATGTCTTAACCCCAAGAACTCTTTCTCCAAGTTTGATGTTGATAAGCTTGCTCGTCTTGCTGATATTTATCATGCAGACTTTTCTGATGATGACCGTCGAACAATAAGGGAGCACCTTGGCACTTATGTATTTCAAGTGAAAAGGCATGCTTCCTTTTCTTCTTGTGAAGATGTTCAAAGTTTGGCTATGAAGATGGTTCAAACTGAGAAACATTTGGTATTTCCATTGGTCTACAAACTCATTGAGTTGGCTTTGATATTGCCGGTGTCGACATCATCCGTTGAAAGAGCTTTTTCAGTAATGAAGATTATCAACAATAATTTTCGCAACAAGATCAACGATGTGTGGCTCAATGACTTGATGATATGTTACACCAAGCGGGAGATATTGAAGTCACTTGATAATGTTGATATTATTCGAACATTCACCGCAAAGAGGTTTCGGAAAGGGCATTTACCTCCTAATTTTATTTAGCACACTATTGACAAGTTATGTTTCATCTCTCTTATTTAGCACACTTGATTTATGACTATTTGTATATTATATCGCAATGTGAATTTGCGGTTAAAATTTTGCCTATACTATATAAAATTCCTGGCTCCGCCACTGATCAATAGGTATGTTGTCCGACTCAATTGGCTTGTCAATATTCATCCTTTTTAGTTCTTATTTTATCTCGTGTTATTGAATTTGAAGATAAAAGGTACAACTCTAGACTCGATTATAAGAAAAATAAAAGAAAAACTACATGTATTTGTTCGACTCAAACATAAGCAAGAGTCCACTAGTTATTTTTTTAAATATCTTCACATTAATTTTTCAATGTTGTGAAAAGATGATCATTAATTATGCATAGTTTTTTTTGGTATGAATTATGCATAGTTCAGTAAATGCATTTATCCTTTTTGGATAATGCTGTTTATAGCGAAACTAGGGATGGCAAAACGGGTTGGGCCCGTCGGGGCGGCCCGTTTAGCCCGCCAATTTTGACGGGGTGGGTTGAGATTTTCAATCCGCTATTAGTAGGGTACCCGCCCCGCATAACCCGCTAAAAAACGGGGTGGTGACGGGGCGGGGCGGGTTGGCCCGTCGGGCTTAAGCAAAAAAAAAAACAAGCACATTATAAATTGCTCTTCTAAATTCAGCCCATATTAGAAACTCAATTAACCTAATCTATCATTACGGTTTTATATATACACTAAACTTTTTCGTTGGTGTGGATTTAGACATTGAATCCAAGTTTTGTTGTTGTTGGATTTGAGTATTTCCTTATCGTTTTATGGTTTTCTTGTTGGTTTAATTTGTATTGGTGTGGATTTAAACATAGAATCCAAGCTTTGTTTGAACTGTTGGATTTGAGACTATTTCATTAAGGTTTTATGGTTTCTTTGTTGTTTTAATGGATCATGGATGTTTTTGAAGTTTTGTTTTATATTTTAATTTCTTTGAATGGTCTTTAATTTTATGTTATTTTTACAAGTTTTTGCGAATTTATCAATTATTTAAAAAAAAAAATTGACGGGGCACCCCGCCAACCCGCCAATCCGCCATGAAACGGGGCGGGGTGAGATTTTCAATCCGCCATCACTAGTTGGCCCGCCCCGCTCCGCCCCTTTTTTGACGGGGTAATGACGGGGCGGGGCGGGGCGGGTTGGATTGGACCGCTTTGCCATCCCTAAGCGAAACTAGTATTCACGAAAGCTTCACGAACCGAAAACACAACTTCTTTTATTTTAGTAACCGACAAGTATGGCAAGTGGGGGCTTTTCTTTTTGTTACCAAAGCAAATTTCTATTCGGGAAACGTCCTCGGGCTTTATAGAATTGTCCTTTTTTTTTTTTCCTTCTGCTTTTAGTTTTATCAAGTATTCTCGCACGCCATATTTTTTTTTTCAAAATACTCTTTGTTCGAATTTTATAATCCGGACACAGTTTGAATTATAAAATCTGAAACATTCTTAAGCTGTTGGAACATAGTGCACCTTGGAGATGTTTGTGAAATTTCTGTGAAATTATACTTCGAATTTTATAATACGAAATCCTTTTATACATTACGTATTATATAATCTTAAACATGTCAAACACCCTGAAAAACATAACTTTGGCGTAAAAAAGGTAAAAAATTGACAAGTTCGGATTATATAATACGGAATGTCATTAAACATTTCGGATTATAAAATCTGAAATGTATCAGGAAAGAAACAGAAGTTGTGTTTTTTCTCTGATACATACAAATTATGTAATCTTGTGAAATAAACATGTATTCTTGAATAAAGAACAAAAAATATTGTAATTGAAACGTTAAGAAACAACACAACACAATTTTCAAACATTAAAATTAATACTAAAATTATCCATAAGTTACTAACCAATTGTTCAGACATAAAATTCAAAATTAATGATTACAACACCATAAAACTAAAACTAAGCCCTGCCACCCTTACCCCCAACAACACGTCTCCAACGATAAACTCGCCTCCATGAACCTTCGTCAGGATAGCTTCCAAATGGCACCACTGATCAGACCCTTGCTCCACCACACCACTGGCCATGACGACATAGACATGGTCTCTGATACGACCCAACCTTCCGGTCGGCACCAGGTACCCCTGCTCTTCGTCCTGCTCAGCAGCAATCTCATCAAGGGCCTCCTGCTCGGGTGGCCTCGGGACTTGAACAACCTCGTCTGGAAGAATGATGCGTGGATGTGAGATGGAATAAAATCATCTGAAATATCCTTGTGAAGTCTCCACATCAGTCATAACAGTGAGCCCCAAGTCCCGGGCTGTCAGCATATGATCAAGGTAGTGCGCATATCGATGGCTGATCTCCGTCAAGGTCATCTGGGAAGATGCACTTTCGCATGGATGTCTGGGGACGGTCTAGAGATACCCAAACTGGCGTAGCACCCGCTCCGGCAGATATCTCACCCTACGAGAGCCGTATCTGAGCCATCAAAAGTAAATGCTGATATGCTCGAAGGGACATACCTCACGGTGTGCCTCATAAGGGTTCATGACAACACCCGCCAGATCCAGCTTATCCAGATGCGTCCTGTACTCGTCTAGTGAAGACAGACCCCTGAGCAGCAGATACATCAAGACACATGGGCATGCCTCTCGATAACCACCCAATGCATCCCTGGCACCCATGCCCCTGAAATGTTGAAACACCCAAGCCTGCAACAAAGTCAACAACATATAAATATACAAACAATGAAGACATAGAAATGAATAAATATACAAACATATTTATTTATACCTGCAACAAAGATAAGTAGCCTGCAAGATGCTTGGTCTTGTAATGGCAGACATTGTTTAGCTCCCTGTACAGGTGTGCAACGGCAGCAACTCCCCATGCATAATTAGAGACAAGATCCAAGTCTATGAAGTACCCCAAGTAGGTAACATCCACATAGCAGGCGCTCTTTTAAGTGAAGAGCGTGATACCCACCAAGTAGAGCAAATATATGCGGAGAGACGCTCCTTGAAAGCATCCTTCAAGAAGCTAAACCGAGCATGACTACCTTTTGTCTTCTCTACCTCGTACCATGCCTCCATTACATCAACTCCCAACAACTCCATCATCAACTCAACAGCCTCAGTCCTGGTTTTTGTACCCTAATTTTGTCCAAGTCCTTTTTAAAAAAAATCATCATCATGCATTAATAAAAATCATCATGATGGCCGTCACAGGCTGGCCGTCAGCCACCGTGACGACCGTCACCCTCTGACGACCGTCAGCCATGGTGACGGGCTGCCTGTCAGATCCATGACGGCCGTCAGACACCAATTTTTCGTTTTTTCTTTTCTTTAAATAAAAAAAAGTTTTATTATTATTTATTTATTGATAATAATTAGGCTTTCTTTTGGTTTTTTTTAAAAAAAAACATATACAAAGAAAAAACAAGTCAAAGAAGCCTTTTTCCCATTTGCATGCTACATATTTTACTCCTTTTTGCATTTTTTGAATTTTCATACCATTTCCATGCAAACTCCCCATCTCCATGCATGCCCAATAAGACAAAGAGCTGCATTTTTCAGATCTACATTTTTCAGATTCTTGCGCCATTCTTATCCTCAAAGCTAGCAAAAAACCCTAATCTCCCCCCTCTATAAATACCCCTCTTAAGTGAAGGAGAAATGGGGTTGGAAAAAGAAAGAAAAAACATAGAGTGAGAGAGGCAAGAGCAAGAGTTCTTAAGTCTGAAACAAAGATTGAAAAATAGCAACCAATCACACAAAAACATCAGACAAAGAGAGGAGATTAGTAGCAAAAATACTCCTTTTGCTACTGTTTACTCTCTTCACCTCTACCTCCAACAAAAACCACAACCACTCAAAAAACCCCTTTCATTTTCGTGCATCTACACCTTTGCTAGGAGTTTTGTGAGTATCTTGGACCCTTTTTATTTCATTTATCGCATTTGTTTAAGGGATTTGTAGCTTTTTTTTAAAATGCATTTTTCACCATAAGTTCAAGAGCATGACTTAAGGCTGAAATATAGTTAGTTTTAGGACATCTTTTGGTAGATCTAAGACCACTAGGATGTAGTACTCATGACAAGCTTTACAGTGATGTTTTTATTTTCGTATTTGGTTCAGTACTGAGTGAGAAATCGAACTGAGAATTTGAGAAAAAAATCACAGAAACTGTGTTCTGTTGTTCCTGCATATTTTTCTCCATTTTTGATACTCTTCATTTTTAGTCATTTTAACTCATTTTGCACTAAAAAATCATACAAAATCCAAAAAAATCACAAAGGTTATAACAATCACCAAAGCATAAATGGTTTTTTTTTCTTCTTACTGTTTTTAACGTTTTACCCCTGAGGTTCAAAGTCTGAAGGTTCAGAGTCTGAGGTTTAGAGTCTGAAGGTTCTGAGTCTGAGGTTCAGAGTCTGAAGGTTCTGAGTCTGAGATTCTGAGTCTGAAGGTTCAGAGTCTGAAGGTTCTGAGTCTGAGGTTCAGAGTCTGAAGGCTCTGAGTCTGAAGTTCTGAGTCCGAAGGTTATGAGTCTGAAGGTTTTGAGTCTGAAGGTTCAAAGTCCGAAGGTTTTGAGTTTGAGGTTCACAGTATGAGGTTCTGAGTCTGAAGGTTCTAAGTCTGAAGGTTCAGAGTCTGAGTCGAATTAATTCCGAAGGGGCTGTAACTCATTTTATTTGATAAAAGATTTTAAAAAAATATAACAAGTGTTAATGCTTTTGATTGTAGTTTATATGTCAATTTTCGATAATAAACTTAAATGAAAAAGGAATGGTCCGACGTATGTCTTTCCATTCCCCAGTTGCACAAGCACTTGACGTATGTCACGTTGTTCGGACAAGCGTCATTCCATTTCAAAAATACAAAAAATATATTAATTTTCGATAATAAACTTAAATGAAAAAGGAATGGTCCGACGTATGTCTTTCCATTCCCCGGTTGCATGAGCACTTGACGTATGTCTCGTTGTTCGTACAATCGTAATTCCATTTCAAAATACAAAAACATAAAAAACAAATTCAACACACCAAATTAATTTTCGGCCCTCTCGCGGTCAAATAAAAATCAAATCTCTTTTTACAAATGGAGATGTTTTATCAATTCTAACGCGATACAAACAAACGCTTAAGCCTCCCACGCGCGAGCATACAAGCTACGTTTAACCGCTAGAGTACGATAAAAAACATCGTTCTTTAAAATCAACCAACAAACAAATATTTTCTACCAAGAACTACGTAGCTTTGAATTCTCCATCGCACCTGGAGATACGTAGGAGCAGTATCAAACTCTTGTCAAGCACACTATTATAAAAACTTTTTCCCCCTTTCCTTTTCTTCTTTGAAATATTAAAATGTTGCAAGCAACCCTTTAAAACACTTTTTAACCCTAAACTAATTAGGAGGTTCCCGTTGGGTACAACGGATGCGAGGGGTGTTAATACATTTCCCTTGCATAATCGACTCCGGGACCCGTTAATGGTTGCGATGACCATCCTTCCAAATCATCAAGGGTTTTATCAACGTTTCCCTTTAAAAATAAAACTTTGGTGGCGACTCCGTAGTTATTCTGAGCGTTTTTTAGCGACGCGACACTGATCATACTTTCGTGGGACAAGAGCATATCCTCAATGAGGAGATGCAGCAAACATGACACACCATCAAGTGTCACTGTCATCTCCCCAAACGGAAGATGGAAGCTCGAGGTCTCCTTGTTCCATCTCTCCACAAATGCCAAACATAGATCGTGGTCAATCTGGCTGTAGCTGGTATCCTGCAGCCACTGAAGACCGCTGGCTCTCAGTACATCCTTAAACCATTGTGTTGCCATCTGTGCTCTGTTTGGTTTATGAATTGCCTCAATCTTCTTCCTGTTGGTCACACAATTCAAATTGTCACGCCACTGCAAAAATTAAAAACAAAAAACTAACATCAGTTTCACGTAATCAGAATAATACATGACAAAAATTAACAACAGTTTACAATCATTATTAAAACAACATAGAAATTCAATTTTCATTAAATAAAAGGTGTAGTGTTTTACCACTCTACCAGCCGCCATCCTGGCCACGTGAACATGATACTTCGTCAGCACCGCCAAGTTGTGTGGGCCACCATGATAGTCCTCAAGCTCCTCTGACTCTGGCACACGGTCCTGCTGCTCATCATCGTCCACCTCCACCTCCTGGTCATCCTCCACCTGCTCCTCCATCTCTATCTGAGGCTCATACTGTGGCTCAGCATAGTTCCCCTGGGATGTTCCCTCGCCATCAGCACCAGCATGACATGCCCTTCCCCTACCCCTGCCCCTGCCACGCCTGGGCTCTCCCCCTCCGCTTGCAACCTCTCCATACACTCCCTCCTAACAGAAGCATGCGTCGGTGTTCTTTGACCCTTGGTGCGCTCAACAGGTTGTTCCATACCTGTAACATGCATAAAAGAGTTAAGTACTATCAACAAAAATACACAAAAGTAAAAAAATCTTCGTACTGGTACAATTCGGATTATAAAATTGAAACTTCAACAATCCAGTTTCAATTTTATAATCCGAACTACTTTAGTGCTCAGAAAAAAAAATTTGAACTCAATGCAAACATGCAGAGGGAATGAGACCATACCTTCAGTTTGGTGTTTGATAAAGCTTGAAATGTGATGATTTTGAGCAAAAAAACTCCAAGATCCGACCAATTTGTTGATTTTCAGATTTTGGGATAAGAAGAGAGAGAAAATGAAACTGTAAAAATGAGGGAAGTTGTTGTTCTTGCATATATATTGTTGGAACAAAATGTATGAACAACTCTCTCTTGAGTTTTGATGATAACAAAGTGTTAAAAAGAAAATTGGATATGCTAATGCTTGATTCTAGTGTGCAGAACCATGTACTTAAAGATTGGTTATGAAAGAACAAGTTAAGAGCAAGAAGGAAAATATAGAAGCTTGTGTTGCAAGGCTGAAGAAAATCAGCGTCTGAAAAAGTGCTTCTGAAGGCAGCTTCTGAAGAGTGCGTCTGATGAACAGTGCATCTGATGCCAGCTTCTGAAGACTGCGTCTGATGAACAGTGCGTCTGATGCCAACTTCTGAAGAACTGCGTCTGAAGACAGCTTCTGATGAACAGTGTCTGAAGCCAGTTCTGAAGAGAAGCTTCTGAAGTCTGAAACGCAGAAGTCAACAATTGCAACTGTCAAAGTATTGTACTGTCAGAACAACTCTTTGCAATAGTTGTCTCCTTGGAAGAAACACGCAGCCAGGTTTTAAGGAAACATTCAAAATGTGTTGCTCTGTTTTCTATGCGCACACAATGTCAGAATAGAAGGAATTAATGTTGGCTGAAGCTTCTAATTGCAACGGCTCTAATTGCTGACATGGTTCTTCTCAACAGCTCTTTAATTCTCTATAAAGGATTGAAGCATTGAAGAAGAAGAACAAGACTCTGTTACTCTGTTTTCTAAAAAGCGCAAATCTGCCAAATTAGAAAGAGTCTCAAATCTGTGTTGTATTTTATGAACACTGTCATACCCCATTTTTTGACCCATTTTTCGTCTTGTTTTACTCATTTTTCGAAGCCGAGAATTTTCGTCGTTTCAGACGAAATTTCGGCAGGGAGGTATTTTAAAATACATCATGTCAATTTTTTGTCTAGTTTATTTATTTTATTTTTTTACTTTTTATTTTTTACTTTTAATTTCAGTTTTTGTCCTTTATTGTCATTAATTTCGTTTTTATTTATTTGCCATATTTACCATTTATTTATTTCTTTTATTTATTGTCATTATTATTATTTATTACTTTTATTATTAGTATTTTTATTTTTATTTTTGGTCCAAGTCAATGGTCAAACACGGCCACACTGCAGGGGCGCCCCCTTTCACCAGTTTTTTTCATCATTTTTCATCATCACAAATCCATCCCAATCCTCAAAAATCTTATCCCAAATCTGCAGAAAAACCCAACTTGCAAGAGTCATGAAGCAGCTCAAAAATCTCTATAAAACAAGGATCAAACACAAAGAGAAAAAAGGGGAAGAAATTTGGAATAAAAAAAAAACAGATTTTTAGCATCACACAAACAACACAAACAGCAAGTTCAACCCCCCCCTAACACCCAAAAACACACACGTTTTTCCTCCTCCTCTAGCAAACCCACGACAAATAACACAAAAACACCACAAGCTCACAACCAACCCTCACAAAGCCACGTCCCAGTAACCCATACCCACACAACACAGCAAAACAGCAACACACACGCCCCCTAGCATAACCCTTGTACAACCAAACTCACGCACAGCTTTCATACACAACACCAACCCACACCCCACACCCAAACTCACGCACAGCTTTCATACACAACACAAACCCACACGAAGCAACCCACGAGCCCCACACACTCACACGACACACACACAAAGCCCAGCTAGCAAAAACTAATCAAAAAACAAAGAAAAGGTAACTTTTTTTTTGTTGT
This sequence comes from Medicago ruthenica, assembly GCA_018208015.1. Classification (NCBI taxonomy): domain Eukaryota; kingdom Viridiplantae; phylum Streptophyta; class Magnoliopsida; order Fabales; family Fabaceae; genus Medicago; species Medicago ruthenica. Next base: position 78,196,343 of record CM031377.1, on the reverse strand, counting down.
TTTGAAACCTAGATCTAGGGTTTTTGAGAGAAGATTTGAGAAATCTAAGTATGGATTTGGGATGAGAAGAAGAAAGGATGTAGGAAAAATGTGTTTTTTTTTTAAAAAGGGAGAGTTTTTGCTCTCCGGCGCGGTGGCGCCGCCACCTAGGCCGGCGGCCACCACGCCGGAAGCTCACCGGCGGCCAAGAGGAAGAAGAGAGGGATGAGAGAAGTGAGAGAGAGGAGAGAAGGAGAGAGGGGCGAGTAAGAGAAGTGAGAGAAAGGATGAGAAGAAATGAAAATTTTGTGAAGGGATGGGGTTTAAATACCCCTCCCTGATTCTGTGTGTGTGGGTGTACGCGTTAGCGTACACCCTCGCCCTCCTGGCCCTCTGATTTCAGATCATACGGCCCTGGCTTTTCCCCCCCTGTGATCAGATCAGGGCCATCTGATTAATCAGACGGCCCAGATCAATTTACGTTGGCCCAATACATTTTGGGCCTTTTTCTTTCAATCAGACTTGTTTTTTACTACCAGCACCCCCAGTTTTATTTTTACACCTCCTTATTTTATTTCTTTTATTTATTTTCTTTGCAATTTATTTTCCTTTTTATTACTATTTCCTTTTTATTTGTTCCTTTATTTTTAACATCTCATTTATTTACTTATCATATTACACATGCATTTTATTTTTTTTGTTTTTTATTTCTATTTGTTCATTTTATTTTGTATTTTTTTTATGGCATTAGCATATACATTAGGAACAAAATGTTTAAATATGCATTGCATTATTTTTCATTTTTTTTAGTTTAATTCATAATCCAAAAACAAAAACCTTTTCATTTTGATTCAATATCGTTTGTTTATTTCTCTCACGTTTAGCTTATTTTTTATCGCACTTAATTTCTTTTTTAACTCCAAGTAGAAATCATAAAAAACCAAAAACATTTCAAATATTCAAAAACTTCATCAAAAAATATTCTTCATTAACAAAGCCTTGGATTTCAAACCAAGCAATTTTATTTTAATCAAACTTCAATCAATCTTAATCATATTAGACTTTATTTTTGCAATTAAAATCAATCAAACTTCATTCACTCTCCATTTTGGCTCCTTTTATCTTTCACAAACATTTTCAAACTTTAAAATCAACATAACTAATCACTCGGCTTTTCTATCCCGAACTACATCGGTTTTGATCCCATTTGGGTGTGTAGGCAAAGGACCTTGTCCTTCCAAACCAACCAAACAAAAACAACAAAAACATTTTCTTTCTTTTTTTAAATTGAACAACAAGCTTGTTCATTTTGGTTGCAACAACTAATTTGAATGATCAAAACTTTTTATCTGAATTCCAAAAACTAGCGTTTTGACAGTTTATACGTTTTTTTTTCAAATTTAAGCGAAACTTGAATGAAAAAGGGTGGTTTGACGTATGTCTCCCCTTTCCCCGATCGGATAAACACTTGACGTATGTCTCGTTTGCTTAGACGATCGTCATTCTTTTCTAGCTTCCCCAAAAAATACGTTTTCTCAATTTCAAACAAAACATGAATGAAAAAGGGTGGTTTGACGTATGTCTCTCCTTTCCCCGGTTGCACGAATGCTTGACGTATGTCTCGTTGCTCGGACAATCGTCATTCTATTTTCAACGCGTCCAACGCACTTTAACCTTTCTTGGTCCCTCGCGACCAAATTGAACCTTTCTTGGTCCCTCGCGACCAAATTGAACCTTTCTTGGTCCCTCGCGACCAAATTGAACCTTTCTTGGTCCCTCGCGACCAAATTGAACATTTCTTGGTCCCTCGCGACCAATTTGAACCTTTCTTGGTCCCTCGCGACCAATTTGAACCTTTCTTGGTCCCTCGCGACCAAATTGAACCTTTCTTGGTCCCTCGTGACCAATCCAACTTTTCTTGGTCCCCCGTGACCATTTTAAACTTTTCTTGGCCCCGTGGTCAATTCAAACATTTTACGCCTCCGTGCGTTTGTCATTTTGGCCCTTGTGGTCAATCCGAACCTTTTCGCGCCTTCGCGTGTTATTTTCAAACCTTTCACGCCTCTGTGCGTCTGTCTTTTTTTTCCTCTTTAAACATTCACGCCTTGCGCGAGTTCATCGCCTTAGCGTCCGTCTTTCATCATGTTAAAACTTTGTACGTCTTCGTACGTTTTAAAACCTTTGTTCAAGTCCGAGTGCAAATCTTTTTTATCAAAACATTTATTTTTATGCATTGTCGTCAATGGCAAGTTCGGCAACAACCCGAACAGTTGACATTTTATTTTCCTGTCGTCAATGGCAAGTTCGGCAACAACCCGAACAGTTGACATTTACTTTCATTACTTTCTTTTTTTTCAAACTTTTTCGCTCGGACGCGAACAAATCTTTTTTAACTAAAACGAACCAGCGTACAAACTTTTTCTACCAAAGAACTACGTACGCTTTGAATTCTCCGACTACCGGGAGATACGTAGGAGCAAGATCGACATCTTGTCAAGCCCGTTAATAAAAATCTTTTTTTCTCTTTTCTCTTTCGTTTGTTTTTATCTCTTTCTTCACCTCACATTATATTTTCTTTTTCCTTTATATATATATAATTAAGCGTGCAAGCAAAACGTCAAAAACATTTTAAGCCTAAGTTAACTAAGAGGTTCCCGTTGAGTACAACGGATGTGAGGGGTGCTAATACCTTCCCCTCGCATAATCGACTTTCGAACCTAAAATCTTTTCTCAAGGTAATTTCGAACTTTTTTCCTTTTTCCCCGAAAAATTAAAAGTTCAGTCGTGATTTAAAATTAGTGATTCAATGCTAGTCAATAGCTTGACATCCGAAATTCGACGCGACAAAAATGGCGACTTCACTGGGGACAATGCATAAAACACTTTGTTTGTGCATAAACAAGTCAAGCCTATCTTAGTCGGCTTTTAGGCTAGAATGTTTTATTTTGCTTGCACGCTTATGCCTTATTATCATTATTTGTTTATTTTTTTCTCGCTTTATATGTATATGTTTCATATTGCTTTATATTATATATGCTGTGGGGTTACTTGAGCGGTGTTACTCCACATTGTTCGGGTTAATGCCGAACGTGTGAGGCTCTATTCCCGAGCTTTGAGAAAAAAAATTAAGATAGGATGGGGTTGCGTAGCGGAGGCCCACTTCACGTATGTCTTGAAGGGAAGATGCGAAAACCCCGCCTAGAGTAGATTTCACTTGTAATATATTGAGGTCTTGCGAGCATTTGCAATTGACGACAATAGTTCCTTGTGAGGTCCGTGATCTCTAGGGACCTTTTTAGAAAATCACACCTTTAGAGCCTACACGTGAGGATGGGGAAATTTTGAGCATACATATGCATACCATACATTTACATGCATGAAAATAATTTTCGCATATCACTTTGCTTTATAGGAAATTAATTGCACTTTTTAATTTCCTTGTAAAGCAAAACAAAAAAAAAAAATTTCATGCATTTACATACATCATTCATTATCATGCATACGTCCATCTTCGAGTCCAAAACTCCTTTCCCTTTTTACCCTAAGGATTTTTTACAATCCGAATTGAGTCGTCAGTGTTCGCATTTCATTCGCAACACTACGTGTCATCCCATTAAGGAAAGTGGCTCGACGTCCCAAAGCAACCCGCACATATAACAAGGGGCAACTATCCCCCCGTTTGTACATGGGGCATGCCATTCGACTTTGGTGAGGAATTCATCCATATTCCCACTACTCATCAAAAGATTCCGGTACCTCAACCCGAGGTTACCTTCCCCCAGGCTACTGCGGCCTTTTCCCCCAATTCAAAAAAAAACCAGTCGTCATTGGCATTCCTCAATCTCCTACAAGAGTCCAATTTTCAATGGCGACTTCACAAATACAATTTCCGACAAAAGTCCAATCATCATTGGCACAATCCACAATCAAAGCCCGACCTTGATCGGCAACCAATCACATCATATGGATTGATCCAATGATTCAACCACAAATGGATGGTAGTGATAGAATTTGATTAATTTGCGCAAAACTAAGATACATGTTTCCTGTTTTTTCCATGATTAAACTTGAAAGGAGAATACGTACTTAGTACAAAAGTTATATCATGCAACTTGCGTTTTTAATATGTTTATTCGGCGAACCATTTAGAACCAGCCAAAATGTGAGGAATCCTCAAAATCATTATATATATGCAGGAGACCGGCATTTTTTTGTTTAAACTCGATTTTGTTATGTTAAATCTGAGCGTTGTTTTAGATTGTACGAAAGCATTGATAGGATCAAGGCATTTTTTGAAAATGAGTGAAAACACTTGACCACAAATAGCCCACCCTGTGAGAAGTGAGCATTTGTTAACCCCTTTTGAGCCTAACGAATCAGAATTGTTAACTATGAACTGCCAACTTTCATAAGCTCAATTGCTTAATGAAATTGCCGGAGTTTGTAAAAAAAATTCAGTTCATAGTTAAATCATTATTGAATTCTGATATTTTTACTTTCATTTTTGAACCCTTAACCTTCATGATTATTGTCCTTTGCCAAAAGAAAAAAGGAACATTCAATTAGGGTATCATCTTGAATTAAGTTGAGAAAAAAAGGAGGTTGTGAAAATCAAGTAATGGTGAATTTTTTTAAATTGATCTTGACAACAAGAACAAAAAGAAAGAAAAGAAAAAGAAAAAAGAGAAAAAGAGAAAATCTCTAAATCAAAAAGTTGTCGAGGATCAAAGAAAAACATTTGTAAATCACCAAGAGTTGTGATTGAATAAAGGAAGAAGGGTGTAATTTAGAAAGAATGTTCCTTTTGCTTGGCCATTTGAATTCAATTTCCCCACATATGACATTTCTTTTGTAACCAAGCCAAATTACAACCCTTGAAGACCTTGTGATCAATGCTTTCGTGCTTTTAGAAACAATGATTAGATGGACACATAACTCGATCGGAATGTTAGCAAACTTGCCGGATGAGTGTTCAATACCCCCACAGTTAATATTCAATTTGTTCATTTACTTAAATGAGTGTTAGGTTAGTTCATTGATAAACATATTATTAACTTGAGTTGTACGATAAATTTTGTGTTTGGTATTGTTTCAAATTTTTAGTGCAATCTGGGATTAATGGGAACATCAAAATTGCATGTGCAAATCTCATAGGAATCATGCATTCGGGAATTTCCGACCAATCCTCATTACCAATCAAAGCCCAACCATGCTTGGCGCCCAACCATTCACAAATCCAGACCATGCTCGGTACACAATCATCCAAAAAGCCCAACCGTGTTTGGCACCTAATCACAAGCAAAAGCCCAATTGTCATTGGCGATCACAACTACAATTTCACATTAAGCCCAATCGTCATTGGCATTCCTCACAATCTCCCACAAAAAGCCCAACCATGCTTGGCGCCCAATCATTCACAAATCCCGACCATGCTCGGTACACAATCATAGCCAAAGCCCAACCATGCTTGGCACTCCCTCACAACTCACAAGAGGCCCAGTCGTCATTGACATTCCTCAATCTCCTACAAAAAGCCCAATTTCCATTGGCCCTTACAAACACAATCACAAGTGAAGCCCAATTTCCATTGGCATTCCCACTCACAAAACATAATCAAAACCCGACCTCGCTCGGCAACCAATCAAAGCCCGACCTTGCTCGGCAACCAAACATAAAAGCCCGACCTCGCTCGGCATCCAACTACAATCAAAGCCCGACCTCGCTCGGCACCCCAATCAAAGCCCGACCTCGCTCGGCAATCAAAGCCCGACCTCGCTCGACATCCAATCAAAGCCCGACCTCGCTCGGCATCCAATCAAAGCCCGACCTCGCTCGGCACCCCAATCAAAGCCCGACCTCGCTCGGCAATCAAAGCCCGACCTCGTTCGGCATCCAATCAAAGCCCGACCTCGCTCGGCATCCACATATGAAAGCCCGACCTCGCTCGGCATCCAAATACAATAAAAAAGCCCGACCTCGCTCGGCACCCACATTACAAAAAGCCCGACCCCGCTCGGCACCCACATCACCAAAGCCCGACCTCGCTCGGCAACCAAAGCCCGACCTCGCTCGGCACCTACATCGCAAAAAGCCCGACCTCGCTCGGCACACACATTATCAAAAGCCCGACCTCGCTCGGCAACTAATCAAAACGCCCGACCTCACTCGGCACCCACATTACAAAAAGCCCGACCTTGCTCGGCATCCATTATCAAAAGCCCGACCTCGCTCGGCAACTAATCAAAAAGCCCGACCTCGCTCGGCACCCACATTACAAAAAGCCCGACCTTGCTCGGCATCCATTACAAAAAGCCCGACCTCGCTCGGCACCCACATCACAAAAAGCCCGACCTCGCTCGGCACCCACATCACAAAAAGCCCGACCTTGCTCGGCACCCAATCATCAAAGCCCGACCTTGCTCGGCATCCATTACAAAAAGCCCGACCTCGCTCGGCACCCACATTACAAAAAGCCCGACCTCGCTCGGCACCCACATCACAAAAAGCCCGACCTCGCTCGGCACCCAATCATCAAAGCCCGACCTTGCTCGGCATCCATTACAAAAAGCCCGACCTCGCTCGGCACCCACATTACAAAAAGCCCGACCTCGCTCGGCATTCAATCATCCAAAGCCCGACCTCGCTCGGCATTCAATCATCCAAAGCCCGACCTCGCTCGGCAACCAAATACAATCAAAGCCCGACCTTGCTCGGCATCCAATCATTATCCTCAGTGTTAAACATGACATATGTTTATCCCACATTGGACTTCTTTCAAGGGATTCCCCAGCGAAATCCTCAGTAAATCAAAAGGGAATATCCCCAGTGAATCGAAAGCCCGAAAGGACGATTCAGAAAAAACAGAGAAGGTAGCATTCCCGATGGAATCATCAGTTCTCCTCCCCGGCGGATTAGCACAATCCCCGGTGAATTAACAAACTCCCTAGGAACTCAACCTTTGTCCAAAACAATCAAAAGCCCAATTGTCATTGGCACCTACTCACAAAAGACCAATCCCCATTAGGCATCTAAGGCTGGATATCGATCATGCTTCCAAAATGATCCTTATATCCCCAGCGAAGTCACAAACAAAGCCCAATTTTATTGGCATCCCCCAGTGGAGTCTCAACCCCAAAAGCCCGACCTCGCTCGACAATCAAAGCCCGACCTCGCTCGGCATCCAATCAAAGCCCGACCTCGCTCGGCACCCCAATCAAAGCCCGACCTCGCTCGGCACCCCAATCAAAGCCCGACCTCGCTCGGCAATCAAAGCCCGACCTCGCTCGGCAATCAAAGCCCGACCTCGCTCGGCATCCAACCAAAAGCCCGACCTCGCTCGACACCACATTACAAAAGGCCCGACCTCGCTCGGCATCTAAACAAAACATAAGCATTCCCAGCGGAATCACCAGTTCTTTTCCTCAGCGGATTAGCACGATTCCCTATCGAAGTAACAATTTCCCCATGAGGTATGTATTCCTCATCAACGGTTACGGCTTCACCCCGTCAACATTTTGGAGGTGTTCCATGCGACATCATCCCCATCAAAGATTACCGAGTGTTTGCAATGCGATGTCGGTCCACTTTTCATTTTACCGGTCTAAATCTTGTTTCACCAAGTTGTCGGTCATGCAATAAATCAAAACACTTAGGATATCCCCAGTGCAAGCCAATCTTTCACACAACATCCTCGGTGAGAGTCCTGCATTAGTACATTCATACATTCATGCATTCATGCATTTGTACAGTTGTACAATCATACAAATCATATAATCACGCATTCATGCATAAACGCATTCATACATGCAGCATAACACAATATCATCTGTACATGGTTGCTTTAACCACCACGTTTCTTACCAATCAATCATAAACAATCTACAATTTTTCTTTTCCTCAAATGTCATCCTCTAGTGATGTTACAAAATAAAGCCCAATTTTATTGGCATTCCCCAGTGAGTCATCATTCACACTCACAAATACCAAATCATAACCAAAGCCCGACTTTGCTCGGCATCCCATCATAGTCACCAGTAAATATTCCCCAAGTGTCATCCCCAGTCCGTTTGGTCAAGTGATGTCACCCTTTTATGCCAAGTGGCAGTTCTTTAACGAACAGCTTGTGCATATTCCCCAGTGTTGTGCCAAGTGACAAGTTCTTTAACGAACATCTTGTGCATCCCTTTTCCCCAATTGAAGGGGCAATTCTGTAAGGAACGGCTTGTCAGCCGCATCCTCACTGTCGTCAATGTACGGTTCGGTAAACAACCCGGACAGTTGACATGTCTTTTATTTCCTGTTGTCAATGTACAGTTCGGTAACCAACCCGAACAGTTGACATTTCTTTTTGTTGTCAATGAACGGTTCGGTAACCAACCCGGACAGTTGACATGTCTTTTTATTTCCTGTTGTCAATGTACAGTTCGGTAACCAACCCGAACAGTTGACTTTTCTTTCTGTCGTCAATGTACAGTTCGGTAACCAACCCGAACAGTTGACATTTCTTTCCTGTCGTCAATGAACGGTTCGGTAACCAACCCGGACAGTTGACATGTCTTTTAATTCCTGTCGTCAATGTACAGTTCGGTAACCAACCCGAACAGTTGACTTTTCTTTCCTGTCGTCAATGAACGGTTCGGTAACCAACCCGGACAGTTGACATGTCTTTTATTTCCTGTCGTCAATGTACAGTTCGGTAACCAACCCGAACAGTTGACTTTTCTTTCCTGTCGTCAATGAACGGTTCGGTAACCAACCCGGACAGTTGACATGTCTTTTATTTCCTGTCGTCAATGTACAGTTTGGTAACCAACCCGAACAGTTGACTTTTCTTTTTGTTGTCAATGAACGGTTCGGTAACCAACCCGGACAGTTGACATGTCTTTTTATTTCCTGTTGTCAATGTACAGTTCGGTAACCAACCCGAACAGTTGACTTTTCTTTTTGTTGTCAATGAACGGTTCGGTAACCAACCCGGACAGTTGACATGTCTTTTTATTTCCTGTTGTCAATGTACAGTTCGGTAACCAACCCGAACAGTTGACTTTTCTCTTTATCGTCAATGAACAGTTCGGTAACCAAACCGAACAGTTGACTTTTCTTTTTATCGTCAATGAACGGTTCGGTAAACAACCCGGACAGTTGACGTGACATTTATTTCCTTGTCGTCAATGGCAGTTCGGAATTCAACCCGAACAGTTGACATTTTATTTCTTGTCGTCAGTGGCAGTTCGGCAACAACCCGAACAGCTGACCTTTACATTCAATCCTTGTCGTCAGTGGCAGTTCGGAATTTAACCCGAACAGCTGACATTTTACCCTTTTTGGTTCCCGTGGTTAATTGCCCACTCTCCCCAGTGAACAGTTTGGCGATAACCCAAGCGGCTAACCTGTTTCCCCAGTGGAACACTATCCCCAATAGAGTTGGATCCCGTTTCTTTAACGAACCTGGGTATCCCTTTGTCTCTGTTTATCCCCAATCAGGTCATCTTTGCCGTCTTGCATTTATACTTGCATCACATGCATTCATAACATTGCATACATGGCATCGCATCCATAATATTTTACTGTCTAAAAGTGGTCAAAAAATGGTGTACTCTGTATTTAAGTTTCTTCGACCCGTCGAATCAAAATTTCGCTTTTTAATCTCCGTAACGAAGAAACTTAAATAGGGGCATCTGTCATACCCCATTTTTTGACCCATTTTTCGTCTTGTTTTACTCATTTTTCGAAGCCGAGAATTTTCGTCGTTTCAGACGAAATTTCGGCAGGGAGGTATTTTAAAATACCTCATGTCAATTTTTTGTCTCGTTTATTTATTTTATTTTTTTACTTTTTATTTTTTACTTTTAATTTCAGTTTTTGTCCTTTATTGTCATTAATTTCGTTTTTATTTATTTGCCATATTTACCATTTATTTATTTCTTTTATTTATTGTCATTATTATTATTTATTACTTTTATTATTAGTATTTTTATTTTTATTTTTGGTCCAAGTCAATGGTCAAACACGGCCACACTGCAGGGGCGCCCCCTTTCACCAGTTTTTTTCATCATTTTTCATCATCACAAATCCATCCCAATCCTCAAAAATCTTATCCCAAATCTGCAGAAAAACCCAACTTGCAAGAGTCATGAAGCTGCTCAAAAATCTCTATAAAACAAGGATCAAACACAAAGAGAAAAAAGGGGAAGAAATTTGGAATAAAAAAAAAACAGATTTTTAGCATCACACAAACAACACAAACAGCAAGTTCAACCCCCCCCCTAACACCCAAAAACACACACGTTTTTCCTCCTCCTCTAGCAAACCCACGGCAAACAACACAAAAACACCACAAGCTCACAACCAACCCTCACAAAGCCACGTCCCAGTAACCCATACCCACACAACACAGCAAAACAACAACACACACGCCCCCTAGCATAACCCTTGTACAAGGCCAACAACACACACCCAAACTCACGCACAGCTTTCATACACAACACCAACCCACACCCTGAAGGTGAGAAAAACAAACACACAAGAAGGGGGGGTTGAATTGTGTGACTCTAAAACTTGTTCTTTTTCTTTTCAAAGCTTAAGGTTCAGTTCAGAAGCTGATGTGATCAGTTCTGAAGAAATATCAGAAGTTAAATGCAGCGGATTTAAACAAGTTAAGGAGTAAGGAAATAGAGAGACACACAGAAATTATACAGGTTCCTTCTCAATGTGAGAAGTAGTCCTGTCCCCTTGTACCCAACAAGAGAGTTCACTATAATCTAAAGATTACACAATGCTCAACCACAAAGGAAGAGACTTCTAGTTGCTCAATCACAAAGAAAGAGACTTCTATGCTCAACCACCAAGGAAGAGGCTTCCAATGCTCAAGTCACTAAGACAAGAGACTTCCCAATGCTCAAGTCACAAAGACAAGAGGCTTCCCAATGCTCAAGTCACAAAGACAAGAGGCTTCTGACTCAGACCACAAAGGAATGAGGTTACAAATGCTTAGTATACAGACTAAGACTTAAGGGACCAAACTGGTTTACAAGTAAAGGAGTTTGGGATGAACACTTGATCAAATATCAGAGGTGTTCTCTTAATACAACTCAGGTTAAGACTCTTAACCTTAAGAAATTCTAAATTACAAAGATGAAAGAATTTCTAAGAGGTTGGGTAACTTGCGTATTTTTGACAGCAAAACAGAGCAAGATTTCAGTTCTTTGTTTTCAAGAGTCTTCAACATTTTCTTCTTCAAATCTTCCTCCTTTTATAGACAAAAATAGAGCTGTTGAAGATTTGCTGGATTTCAGGAAATTAGCCGTTGCAATTGGACTAGGTTGCTGCAAATGTGTGCTGCACTTTTTCTGTCAGAACAGGGCATGTGCCATTTTTGAATTGGCCCACCTTAAAAACTGGAGAATGTTTGGGTCAGGGAGACAACTGTTCCATTGAGTTGTTCTGACATCTCCAGGCATTAAATGCGCACAGTACTGGTCAAAATCCATGCCACATCAGCTTCAGAAGCTTCTCAGTGAACAGTGATCAGAAGCTGCTTCAGTTGTACGGATCAGAAGCTGGTCTTCAGATGTTGACTTTGCGTTGACTTCATCAGAAGCACCCTGTCTTCAGAAGCTGCACTTCAGGAGCACTTCTTCAGGACCAGTTTCTTTCTAGCCTTGCAACCTTGCTTCTTGGCTTTCCTTCTTGCTTTTTAGCTTGTTCTTCATAACCATTATCAATCAATACTTATTAAACATGTGGTTCTGAAACACTTGAACAAAGCATTAGCAAATAACCAATTTTCTCTTTAACACTTTGTTATCATCAAAACCATAAAGAGAGATATGTTTACACATAAATGTTTCAACAATCTCCCCCTTTATACATAAGAGAGTTGTTTAACACATTTTGTTCCAATAATCTCCCCCTTTTTGATGATGACAAACATAAGTATTAAAACAGAAAATTGTTGTTAACTTAATTAACAAGTTGACTACAGGGTGTGAGGTTTGTAAGCTCCCCCTGAGTCTGATCCAAGTTAATTAAGTTCAGATAAAAACATAAATGTGAAAATTTCAGAATTGTTATTAAGTTTAATTAACAATCTGACTTCAGAAGAGGTTTGTAAGCTCCCCCTAGGTCTGACAATCCTCAAGGTTAGGTTTGTAAGCTCCCCTTGATTCTTATTCATGTTAGTTAATCTTAACTTAAAAACAATATGGTGAAATTTACACTCAGAATTTAAAATGACTTGTTAACTTCAGGTTCTGAGGTTTGTAATCTCTCCCCCTAAGTCTGATAATCCACAGGATGAGTTTTGTAAGCTCCCTGAGTCTTATTCAAGTTATTTTAAATTCAATTCACTCACTAAGAGTAATGTATCTCACAAGCAAATATCAAAGCCAGAATTTCACTTCAAGGGCTAAGAGTTAAAAATTGTTCTCATAAGTTAAATTCAGTCAGAATTGCATCAGAGCTAGAGCTTGACTAATCAGTATCAGAGCTAGCTTAACAATTGTATCAGAGCTTAATCCTATCAATTGTATCAGAGCTTAATAGCTTAATAAGCTTAGTTCTTCTGACAGTTTTAACTTATTTGAGCTCAGGTGCTTTAATACTTGTTTTACTTTCTCCCCCTTTTGTCATCAACAAAAAGTACTACTTTCTCCCCTTAAGACAGAAAAATTCTCCCCCTTTATCAAGAAGGTTGGAAAATATATCTGTATCAGAGCAGAAAAGGATTTGAAAAGAGTTTGAAATCATGTATCAAAGCAGTTCAGTTTCCCCCTTTTTAAAAGAGTTTGAAAGCAGTTCTGACCCAAGTTTGAAAATATTTCAAAAGGATACAAAATTGGGGGGGTTGAACCAACTGAGATTGTGAGATGTTTGTGCAATCATATGGATAATCAAGCAGCAAAGATGAGTATCAGAGCATACTTGACATTCAAGGATTATATGACTTGCATTTTAAATAGAATGCTGTTCAGAAGCAGAAAAGGTTTAAAGCTTCTGACCAGGTCATTCTGTGTTCAGATATGACTTGTTCAGTATAAATTGGTTCAGTATCAGAGCAAAACAACTCAAGAGGGTATCGGAGCAAATCTTGCAAGAAAGTATCAGAGCTAGATACCAATTGAGGATGTTGTCTCAGAGTCTGATATCAAAAGACAGTGTTAAGACTGCTGAACTGATATCAGAACCTGATACCAAATGAAGGTTTATCTCAGAGTCTGATACCAGATAAAAACATTTCTAAAGACTGAACATTGTCTGAAACACTGGGCTTTTAAAATGTGTCTGTGCTAAACATTTTGAAAACAAACTGATACCATCTTGAAAATTGTTTGTTAAGCAATTTCAACATTGAATATCAGAGCAGAAAATCACATTTTTACTTGATGACTTTGGGAGGAATATAGTATAAAATTTCAAAGCTTTAATCATCATTGCCCATAGCTATACTTATCAGATTCTGACCAACATTAGATTTTTATCAGATTCATAAGTCAGAGAATCCAGGTTCTGATCCTTCAGACTCTGAGGTTTTTCAGGCTTAACTTTATTCAAACTCTCAGAAGATGAGTATTTGATAAGTCTTAGCTTATGATAAACTCAGAATCAAGGAATTCATTCAGATTCAAGCACATTTTCAAGAGATAAAATGCATGTTCAGATTCTTTTTAATAAAATTGAATCTATCTTCTGTTAGGGGTTTTGTGAATATATCAGCCCATTGATGATCAGTATCAATGAATTGAATATCCAAAACACCTTTCTGAACATAATCTCTTATAAAATGATGTTTTATTTCTATGTGCTTGGCTCTAGAATGCAGAATTGGATTTTTAGACAGACATATAGCAGCAGTATTATCACAAAAAATAGGAATATTGTCTGCATGAATCTGATAATCCTCTAATTGATGTTTCATCCAGAGCAGTTGTGTGCTACAACTTGCAGCTGAGATGTATTCTGCTTCAGCTGTTGACAAAGCAATGGTTGCTTGTCTTTTGCTGGCCCAGGATATCAGATTCTCACCAAGAAACTGACAGTTTCCACTGGTGGATTTTCTTTCAATCCTGTCCCCAGCATAGTCAGCATCACAGAATCCAACTAGCTTATAATTTAGAGATTTCTTATACAGAAGTCCCAAATTAGTTGTTCCTTTCAGATACCTGAAGATTCTCTTGACAGCAGTCATATGAGATTCTCTAGGATCTGATTGGAATCTAGCACACAGACATACACTAAATAAAATATCTGGCCTAGAAGCAGTTAAGTATAGGAGAGAACCTATCATACCTCTGTACAGCTTCTGATCTACCTTAGTGCCATTGTCCTCTTTGCTTAAGGTGCAGGTGGGATGCATTGGTGTTGTCATCAGTTTGCAATCCTCCAACTGGAACTTCTTCAGAAGCTCCTTGGTGTATTTGGACTGATGAACATAAACACCCTCTTTGCATTAGTTGATTTGAATTCCCAAGAAGAATTTCAGCTCACCCATCATGCTCATTTCAAATTCATCCTGCATTAACTTAGAAAATTCCTTGCAAAGGGAGGCATTAGTAGAACCAAATATGATATCATCAACGTAGATTTGTACAATTAAGATTTCTTTCTTAACAGTTTTTCTAAAGAGTGTATTGTCAACTTGACCTCTTACAAAACCATTTTTAATTAAGAAGTTGCTTAGCCTTTCATACCAAGCTCTGGGAGCTTGTTTCAGACCATACAAAGACTTCTTCAGTTTAAAGACATGATTTGGATATTTAACATCTTCAAAACCAGGAGGTTGTTTGACATACACTTCTTCAGAAATCACACCATTTAAGAAAGCACTCTTAACATCCATTTGATATAAGATGATATCATGATTAATAGCATAAGAAAGAAGTAACCTGATTGCTTCCAGTCTTGCAACTAGAGCAAATGTCTCAGTGTAGTCAATTCCTTCTTGCTGGCTGTACCCTTGAGCTACTAATCTAGCCTTGTTTCTGATCACTTCTCCTTGTTCATTGAGCTTGTTCCTGAACACCCATTTTGTTCCAATGATGTTCTTCTGATCAGGTCTTGCCACAAGATCCCATACATCATTCCTTTGAAACTGGTTCAGCTCTTCTTGCATTGCTACAATCCAACCATCATCAGCAAGTGCTTCATCAGCAGTTGTGGGCTCAATCATGGATAACAGGCCAAGCATGGACTCATTCTGAGTGAATGCTGATCTTGTCTTCCTTGGACTGTTCTTGTTTCCAATGATCAACTCCTCAGGATGTGAAGACTTGTATTTGAATGAGGTTCTGGGTGGATTAGCTTCTGAAGGGCCATCAGGGATTTGTTCAGAACCATGCTGATCTTGATTAGCATCAGGAGTAGTGTCATTGCTGGAGAGTTTCTCAGAGTCTTCATTGTTTTCAGCTTCTGAACCTTCATCAGAACCTGAACTGGGTTCAGCTTCTGAAGGTTCTTCTGAGATTCTGACATCTGCAAAACTCTCAACCAGCTCTGGTATTTCACTACCAGGCTTCTTATCATCAAACCTAATGTGTATAGCTTCTTCAACAACATGTGTTTCAGAATTATACACTCTGTATGCCTTGGATCTCTCTGAGTAACCTAAAAAGGTACCCTTTTGAGCCTTGGCATCAAATTTCTTTAGGTAGACCTTATTGTTTAGTATGTAACATGTACAACCAAACTGATGAAAATAAGAAATACTTGGTTTTCTTCCTTTAAATAATTCATATGAAGTTTTATTCAGAATGGGTCTGATATAGATCCTATTCTGAATATAACATGCTGTGTTTACAGCTTCTGCCCAAAAGTACTTAACAATTTTTGACTCATGGATCATGGTTCTGGCCATCTTTTGTAAAGACCTGTTCTTTCTCTCTACAACTCCATTTTGTTGTGGAGTTCTAGGAGATGAGAACTCATGGAAAATTACATGGTCTTCACAAAAGTTTTCAAAAGGTTCATTTTCAAATTCACTACCATGATCACTTCTGATTTTCAAAATTTTCAAATCAGTTTCAGTTTGTACTTGTTTGCAGAATTTGAAAAACACATCATATGTTTCATTTTTGGTTCTGAGGAATTTAACCCAAGTCCACCTACTATAATCATCAACAATCACAAGTCCATACTTCTTCCCATTGATTGAGGCTGTTCCAACAGGACCAAACAAATCAATGTGAAGGAGTTCTAGAGGTTTAGAGGTGGAAACAATGTTCTTTGGTTTGAAAGAAGTTTTAGAAAACTTTCCAATTTGGCATGCTGAACACAGAGCATCTGAGTGATAATCAATCTGGGGCAAGCCTCTGACCAGCTGTAACTTGCTAAGCTTAGACATAAGTCTCCAGTTAGCATGTCCCAGCCTTTTGTGCCACACCCATTTCTCATCACTCACAGACAGAAGGCAAACTACCTTCTGCTGAACCAAATCAGAAAAGTTTATTTTGTAAACATTGTTTTTCCTACAGCCTCTGAACACTACAGACTTATTTTCATTATTGATTACAGTGCAAGTGTTCTTATTAAACAGGACTTCATAATTACTATCACATAATTGACTTATGCTAAGTAAATTATGTCTCAGTCCATCTACCAGCCAAACATTATCAATGTACAGGGAAGAATTACCTATCTTACTAGTACCAATGATCTTTCCTTTCTGACTTCCTCCAAATCCCACAGTTCCTCCCTCTTTCAGAGTCAGGGTTTGGAACATAGACTTGTCCCCTGTCATATGATGCGAGCATCCACTGTCCAGGTACCAGGACCTTTCCTTTTCTTTGGATGATAAGCATATCTGCAATTGAAATAATCTCAGACTTAGGTACCCAGATTTTCATGGGTCCTTTGGGGTTAGTCCTGAAAGGTTTTGGCTTTTTGAACTTGTGTCTGAAGTTATGATGTTCAGACTTGTTCTGATATTTAGGATATGAATCCTTATACCTTGAATAAGTCTGACTTTCAGAACCTGAGTGCTTCAGAACCTGAGTTCTCAAAGGTTTGGACTCAGACTTCTTCAGAACCTGAGACTTGAAGGTCTTTGGTTCTGATTTGTTCAGAGTCTGACCTTTTGAGTACTTTGGTTCTGATCTCCTCAGAGTTCTTACTTTGTTTACTTCAGGCACAAGGCAAGCTTCAGTTTTGCCTTTCTTAAAACAGTTTGAAGCAGAAAACTGATTGGTTTGCTTTGGCTTGCTTTGCCTAACATTCTGAGATTGAAAATGTTTTGCATTGACTGGTTTAACAGATTTTGAAGTTTTGATAAACCCAGTCTTAGAGAAATTTGAATCAGATTTATTCAGATTCTGAGACTTACTAGTTCCAGGTTCTGAACACTTCAGATTCTGAACAGGTTTAAGTTCAGAGTCTGATTTCCTCTTACTCTTAGGCTTAGGACCTTTTGGCTTAGATTTAGGCAAGGTTTTAACAGTTGCCTTCATCTTACCCTTAGGTACAGAAGCTTCAGAGTCTGAGTTGTTCAGAACTTCTGACTTAGTCTCAGATTCTGATACTTTCAATTTCTCAGAATTATCAGAAGCAGACACAAAGCATATACCATTGCCTTTTAAAATATCATCAGAACATCAAGGTGAGTTTAAATCATTTGAAGGTTTGAATAAATCATAGCCAATGCCTTCACCTTTGTTTCTGATCATATTATACATCATGGAGGCAATTTTAGTTCTGTTGAATCCAGTTAACATGAAATCCTGAAGAGCTATTTCCTGTACATTAGGAACCTCTTCAGATTTCTTATGAGCCTCTTTTCTGAGTTCCTCAACTTCCTCATCATATTCAAAAATTTGGTTCTGAAGTTTAAGGTTTTCCTCAGACAGCAAGTTGTTTTGATTTTTCAAAGACTTGATTTCTTTTAACTTGCTTTTAAGATGACTCATAAGATCATTAACTGTTTCAATTAAATCAGATCTAGAGAGTTCAGAATAAACCTCATCTTCTTCATCAGAATCTGAGCATGATTCTGCATCAGAAGATGCAATTGCCATCAGGGCCAGGTTTGCTTCTTCCTCATCAGATTCTGACTCATTGTCCAGATCATCCCATGTAGCCATGAGACTCTTCTTAAGCTTATTTCTGAAATTGCTGGACTTTGAGCTGGACTTCTTTGCTTTTTCCTTTGATTTTTCCTTCTGAAGATCAGGACAATCAGCAATGAAGTGGCCAGGCTTTTTACAGTTGTAGCAGCTTTCCTTCTGGATATCCCTCTTTGAACCAGAACCAGATCCTCTAAAGTTACTGCTTCTGTGAGAGAGTTTTTTCTTTCTATTCATCAGATACTGAAGTCTTTTAGAAATCACTGCAAGCTCATCAGCATCTGAATCTTCATCAGAATTTCCCTCAGGAAACTCTTCTTCAGATTCAATTGCTTTCAAAGCTTTAGCAGGTTTTCTTTTAGACTTCAGAGCTAATGTTTTTGGCTCTCTAACAGACTCATCCTCATTGAGTCCCAGTTCATGCACTTTGAGTGATCTTATAAGATCTTCAATACTTAAAGTATTTAGATCCTTAGCTTCCTCAATGGCAGTCACTTTAGGTCTCCATTTGGATGGCAGACTTCTAAGGATTTTATTCACATGGTCAGCTGTGGTATAGCTCTTCTTCAGAATCTGAAGTCCAGAAACCAGAGTCTGAAACCTTGAGAACATAGTCTCAATATTTTCATCCTCTTTCATTCTGAACAGTTCATATTGCTGAACAAGAATATTTGCCTTAGATTCTCTAACTTTCTGATTACCTTCATAGTTACAGCAGAGGGATGTGAATATTGCCTTTGCAGTGGACTTGTCACTCAACTTCTGATACTCAGTGTGAGGCAATGAGTCCACAATGATACCTCTGACATGATGATGCTTCCTATAGATCTTTCTTTCTTCATCACTCAGAGATCTTCTGTTGACAGCAACACCTTCTTCATCTACAGGTATTGAGATTCCATCTTCAATAATGTCCCATAGAGTATCATCAATCCCAATAATGTGACTATACATTTTACTCTTCCACCAAGAGAATTTTTCTGGGTCACCAGTAAACATAGGAGGTTTATTGTGTGACCTAGACTTCTTTTCTTCAGTACTATAGTCATATTGTACATTTCTTTGATTTCTGGGAGAGGGTGGAGGTGAATCACTAGTTGAGGCCATGTTTTTCTCAGGATCCTACTGACACACTGTTAAGTGTTAATATCAGAACCGGAGCTCTGATACCAACTGAAGGTGAGAAAAACAAACACACAAGAAGGGGGGGGGGGTTGAATTGTGTGACTCTAAAACTTGTTCTTTTTCTTTTCAAAGCTTAAGGTTCAGTTCAGAAGCTGATGTGATCAGTTCTGAAGAAATATCAGAAGTTAAATGCAGCGGATTTAAACAAGTTAAGGAGTAAGGAAATAGAGAGACACACAGAAATTATACAGGTTCCTTCTCAATGTGAGAAGTAGTCCTGTCCCCTTGTACCCAACAAGAGAGTTCACTATAATCTGAAGATTACACAATGCTCAACCACAAAGGAAGAGACTTCCAGTTGCTCAATCACAAAGAAAGAGACTTCTATGCTCAACCACCAAGGAAGAGGCTTCCAATGCTCAAGTCACTAAGACAAGAGACTTCCCAATGCTCAAGTCACAAAGACAAGAGGCTTCCCAATGCTCAAGTCACAAAGACAAGAGGCTTCTGACTCAGACCACAAAGGAATGAGGTTACAAATGCTTAGTATACAGACTAAGACTTAAGGGACCAAACTGGTTTACAAGTAAAGGAGTTTGGGATGAACACTTGATCAAATATCAGAGGTGTTCTCTTAATACAACTCAGGTTAAGACTCTTAACCTTAAGAAATTCTAAATTACAAAGATGAAAGAATTTCTAAGAGGTTGGGTAACTTGCGTATTTTTGACAGCAAAACAGAGCAAGATTTCAGTTCTTTGTTTTCAAGAGTCTTCAACATTTTCTTCTTCAAATCTTCCTCCTTTTATAGACAAAAATAGAGCTGTTGAAGATTTGCTGGATTTCAGGAAATTAGCCGTTGCAATTGGACTAGGTTGCTGCAAATGTGTGCTGCACTTTTTCTGTCAGAACAGGGCATGTGCCATTTTTGAATTGGCCCACCTTAAAAACTGGAGAATGTTTGGGTCAGGGAGACAACTGTTCCATTGAGTTGTTCTGACATCTCCAGGCATTAAATGCGCACAGTACTGGTCAAAATCCATGCCACATCAGCTTCAGAAGCTTCTCAGTGAACAGTGATCAGAAGCTGCTTCAGTTGTACGGATCAGAAGCTGGTCTTCAGATGTTGACTTTGCGTTGACTTCATCAGAAGCACCCAGTCTTCAGAAGCTGCAATTCAGGAGCACTTCTTCAGGACCAGTTTCTTTCTAGCCTTGCAACCTTGCTTCTTGGCTTTCCTTCTTGCTTTTTAGCTTGTTCTTCATAACCATTATCAATCAATACTTATTAAACATGTGGTTCTGAAACACTTGAACAAAGCATTAGCAAATAACCAATTTTCTCTTTAACACTTTGTTATCATCAAAACCATAAAGAGAGATATGTTTACACATAAATGTTTCAACAATCTCCCCCTTTATACATAAGAGAGTTGTTAAACACATTTTGTTCCAACACACCCCACACCCAAACTCACGCACAGCTTTCATACACAACACAAACCCACACGAAGCAACCCACGAGCCCCACACACTCACACGACACACACAAAAAGCCCAGCTAGCAAAACCTAATCAAAAAACAAAGAAAAGGTAACTTTTTTTTTGTTGTTTTGAAACCTAGATCTAGGGTTTTTGAGAGAAGATTTGAGAAATCTAAGTATGGATTTGGGATGAGAAGAAGAAAGGATGTAGGAAAAATGTGTTTTTTTTGAAAAAGGGAGAGTTTTTGCTCTCCGGCGCGGTGGCGCCGCCACCTAGGCCGGCGGCCACCACGCCGGAAGCTCATCGGCGGCCAAGAGGAAGAAGAGAGGGATGAGAGAAGTGAGAGAGAGGAGAGAAGGAGAGAGGAGCGGGTAAGAGAAGTGAGAGAAAGGATGAGAAGAAATGAAAATTTTGTGAAGGGATGGGGTTTAAATACCCCTCCCTGATTCTGTGTGTGTGGGTGTACGCGTTAGCGTACACCCTCGCCCTCCTGGCCCTCTGATTTCAGATCATACGGCCCTGGCTTTTCCCCCCCTGTGATCAGATCAGGGCCATCTGATTAATCAGACGGCCCAGATCAATTTACGTTGGCCCAATACATTTTGGGCCTTTTTCTTTCAATCAGACTTGTTTTTTACTACCAGCACCCCCAGTTTTATTTTTACACCTCCTTATTTTATTTCTTTTATTTATTTTCTTTGCAATTTATTTTCCTTTTTATTACTATTTCCTTTTTATTTGTTCCTTTATTTTTAACATCTCATTTATTTACTTATCATATTACACATGCATTTTATTTTTTTTGTTTTTTATTTCTATTTGTTCATTTTATTTTGTATTTTTTTTATGGCATTAGCATATACATTAGGAACAAAATGTTTAAATATGCATTGCATTATTTTTCATTTTTTTAGTTTAATTCATAATCCAAAAACAAAAACCTTTCATTTTGATTCAATATCGTTTGTTTATTTCTCTCGCGTTTAGCTTATTTTTTATCGCACTTAATTTCTTTTTTAACTCCAAGTAGAAATCATAAAAAACCAAAAACATTTCAAATATTCAAAAACTTCATCAAAAAATATTCTTCATTAACAAAGCCTTGGATTTCAAACCAAGCAATTTTATTTTAATCAAACTTCAATCAATCTTAATCATATTAGACTTTATTTTTGCAATTAAAATCAATCAAACTTCATTCACTCGCCATTTTGGCTCGTTT
This sequence comes from Medicago ruthenica, assembly GCA_018208015.1. Taxonomy (NCBI): domain Eukaryota; kingdom Viridiplantae; phylum Streptophyta; class Magnoliopsida; order Fabales; family Fabaceae; genus Medicago; species Medicago ruthenica. The sequence continues at coordinate 78,174,483 of CM031377.1, read as the reverse complement.
TATCTTTCACAAACATTTTCAAACTTTAAAATCAACATAACTAATCACTCGGCTTTTCTATCCCGAACTACATCGGTTTTGATCCCATTTGGGTATGTAGGCAAAGGACCTTGTCCTTCCAAACCAACCAAACAAAAACAACAAAAACATTTTCTTTCTTTTTTTAAATTGAACAACAAGCTTGTTCATTTTGGTTGCAACAACTAATTTGAATGATCAAAACTTTTTATCTGAATTCCAAAAACGAGCGTTTTGACAGTTTATACGTTTTTTTTCAAATTTAAGCGAAACTCGAATGAAAAAGGGTGGTTTGACGTATGTCTCCCCTTTCCCCGATCGGATAAACACTTGACGTATGTCTCGTTTGCTTAGACGATCGTCATTCTTTTCTAGCTTCCCCAAAAAATACGTTTTCTCAATTTCAAACAAAACATGAATGAAAAAGGGTGGTTTGACGTATGTCTCTCCTTTCCCCGGTTGCACGAATGCTTGACGTATGTCTCGTTGCTCGGACAATCGTCATTCTATTTTCAACGCGTCCAACGCACTTTAACCTTTCTTGGTCCCTCGCGACCAAATTGAACCTTTCTTGGTCCCTCGCGACCAAATTGAACCTTTCTTGGTCCCTCGCGACCAATTTGAACATTTCTTGGTCCCTCGCGACCAATTTGAACCTTTCTTGGTCCCTCACGACCAAATTGAACCTTTCTTGGTCCTTTGCGACCAATTTGAACCTTTCTTGGTCCCTCGTGACCAATCCAACTTTTCTTGGTCCCCCGTGACCATTTTAAACTTTTCTTGGCCCCCGTGGTCAATTCAAACATTTTACGCCTCCGTGCGTTTGTCATTTTGGCCCTTGTGGTCAATCCGAACCTTTTCGCGCCTTCGCGTGTTATTTTCAAACCTTTCACGCCTCTGTGCGTCTGTCTTTTTTTTCCTCTTTAAACATTCACGCCTTGCGCGAGTTCATCGCCTTAGCGTCCGTCTTTCATCATGTTAAAACTTTGTACGTCTTCGTACGTTTTAAAACCTTTGTTGAAGTCCGAGTGCAAATCTTTTTTATCAAAACATTTATTTTTATGCATTGTCGTCAATGGCAAGTTCGGCAACAACCCGAACAGTTGACATTTTATTTTCCTGTCGTCAATGGCAAGTTCGGCAACAACCCGAACAGTTGACATTTACTTTCATTACTTTCTTTTTTTTCAAACTTTTTCACTCGGACGCGAACAAATCTTTTTTAACTAAAACGAACCAGCGTACAAACTTTTTCTACCAAAGAACTACGTACGCTTTGAATTCTCCGACTACCGGGAGATACGTAGGAGCAAGATCGACATCTTGTCAAGCCCGTTAATAAAAATCTTTTTTTCTCTTTTCTCTTTCGTTTGTTTTTATCTCTTTCTTCACCTCACATTATATTTTCTTTTTCCTTTATATATATAATTAAGCGTGCAAGCAAAACGTCAAAAACATTTTAAGCCTAAGTTAACTAAGAGGTTCCCGTTGAGTACAACGGATGTGAGGGGTGCTAATACCTTCCCCTCGCATAATCGACTTTCGAACCTAAAATCTTTTCTCAAGGTAATTTCGAACTTTTTTCCTTTTTCCCCGAAAAATTAAAAGTTCAGTCGTGATTTAAAATTAGTGATTCAATGCTAGTCAATAGCTTGACAACCGAAATTCGATGCGACAAACACCTCTCATTATATATCAAGTGTTCAAGTCAAACATATTTATTTGTAATTCTGTTTGATTCAAAGTCTTAGACTGTGTGTCTAAGCAGGGAAGTCTCATACTTTGTGTTTGAGCAAGAAAGTCTTAGACTGTGTGTCTAAGCAGGGAAGTCTCTTACTGTGTGTTTGAGCAAGGAAGTCTTAGACTGTGTGTCTAAGCAGAGAAGTCTCATACTGTGTGTTTGAGCATAGGAAGTCTCTTGCTTTGTGCTTGACCAATTGTAATCTTTGTGATTATAGTGGAAAATCTCTTGTTAGTAACAAGGGGACTGGACTACTTCCAGGTTGTGGAAGGAACCAGGATAAACTGTTGTGTATCTATCTCTCTCTCTCTCTCTCATTTACTTTATCCCGCTGTAAACAACCCTAAAAAGAGTTTCAGAATCTGATCAACATCTGATTCTGAACTAAACATAGTTTTTGAGAAAGAAAAGAAAAAGCCAACACAATTCAACCTTCCCTTCTTGTATTTTTCTCACCTTCATATATATATATATATATATATATATATATATATATATATATATATATATATATATATATCAATATGGTTCGGATTATATTTCCCTAAGTGGTTCCAGATTATAAAATCCGAGGGGCATTTTGGAAAAAAATAAGGCGTGGGAGAACCTCATAGTGTGGGAAAAATAATAGCTTTTTTTTACATGAAAATAAGAAAATTAAATGGCCTCAACTACCATCCTTTTTTTTTTGTCAAGTAACCTAGTGGTTAGAAATTTACTTCTTAAGATAAATAAGTGAGGTGTTCAAACCCCGACACCTACATATATAATGCAATGTCCCTGCTAGTTGAGGTAAACTCAAGGGGACCCACCGTCCTTAATATGCATGAAAAGTAAGTAATTTTGCATATTATTGAGTTTATTGGGAGTATTATTTTGGCCCTCCTCTCTAAGGCCTAGTATGTTAGAGTCTGGTTGAATCTAATAACATTCATTAAATAAGCAGTGGAAATAATTATTCCATCTATCCTAGACATTTTTTAACGCCAAACCTTTTTCTTTTTCATCCTTCATACACTTCACTTGGAGCAAATCTCTTGTCTTTCTTTCCCTCCCTTTAACAAGCATATATACATATAGAATTTCCTCCCTTCTTGATACTTAAGGATTGGTATAATCTTCATAAACTTTAGTTCTTGGCCTCGCTCACCGTCTTCTTGGTCTCTTTCTTAGCTTCCTTATATGTTTTCCCAACTTTTAACATGTTTACGCCTAAACCAAACTTTAAAACATTCTATTTTCATTCTAACTTTATTCTACACCCATTCATTCCATCACCACCAAAATTCGTTACCTCTAAATCCATAACCTCTTTGATTCTCGCAACGTCTCTTTTGCTTCTTTATTAATCCCTCGTGCCATCTTGTCTCATATATCATTTACTCATTGTGAATCTTTGAACCATCCTACTAAAACCTTGTGTTCGAAGATAATCTATTTCTCACTATTCAAATACCACTTGGTATAAAATGTATAAAGTTCTTTTTGGTGGATCAAATTTTGGTTTTCACGTGAACTTTGTTTAGATGCTTTAGATGTTGGGTGATAGGACTTACTGCTTGTTGGAAATTGTCAAATTCTTCGTAACTTGACAGTTTATTTCATGAATACATTTGGAATTCTAACAAAACTGTTTAAGGAGTTTCAAAGGTATCAACATAACAACAAATCAAACAGAATATTATAATACTACAATACAAGTATAATTAGTTAAAAATCTTAGGCATGATTGGAGTAGCACTTAAGCTGCCACATTATTGTACTCTCTTTCAACAGCTTTTTTCAAAATGCTGTCTTCTTCCAAGACCATTTGAATTGGCATGAAACCCATTCCATCTGCCATTGCAAGCATAATTTGCTTAGTTTCTTTCTTGAACTCTTCCAGATCAACCGTGCCATTCAAGTTGTGATCAAACTGTATGAACAAAGATTCATAAACACGAGCAAGCTCATTTGGGTCTGAAACCACATCAATACCAAAGTGTGTTTCAAAAACCCTCAAGCTCCGGAGCTCCTTCAACATCTCTTCATATGAGAGAAGACCGTCGTTGTTCGTGTCGAGGCGGGCGAACCGATTACCTACCAAGCTATTAAATGCTTCTTCATCTTCAAGGAAATGGACAATTGTGGCACCATCTAAAATTTCTACACTCATCTTTCTCTTCTACTTGATGTAAAAATGGAAGGTAGTTTGTAAAGATAGTTTGTGTTTGAAAATGATATTGCTTTGAATCTTTGATGAGTAGAGTTGGATCCTTCTAGTATATATACATAGCCATTAGTAAACGGTTCCAAAAGTGTATATATTCTTTAATAACTAACATCGTAAAGAAACCATGTGTTGTTTGTTGATCCCTTGTTTAATTAGTGTATTAGGTGTGTTTCTTTATTCTTTGGTCAAACCGACTCAATTGGATGCTTCCCTCAACCATTGGCCCTTGATTGTTGGATTTGAATGGTCCCTTTCTAGTAATCCATAGATATAAACCGTAGAGGTAAATTCTGAGTTATGTATTACAAATTCTTCTTAATTGTATGTTTGGATTGGAAGAGAAAGTGATAGGAAAGAATGTAACTTAAATAAATGTGAATCGAAAGTTAGATAATTTTTTAATTTTTTGATATGAGTAAAAGTGAAAGTGAAAGAAGAAAGAAGTATAATTTGTAAAATGACATAAACACCCCAAGTAAAGATAAAATAAGTTAGAGAGATTAAGACAACTAATTACGTATTTAAAAACTCATATAATGTATACTATTCATATATACACACAAATATAATTTCTAATATATATATATATATATATATATATATATATATATATATGTTTTTTATGCAAATATATAAGTATATGGGTTTGCTAGAAGACACTCACAATTTTATTAAAATTGCAACAACTTGAGTTTTTGAGTAATTTCAACTAAAAAGTTCCTTTTATCCACACTTTCTGTCCAAATATGAGAGGAAAGCCTCTAGATGTGGGTTCCACAATATTTTTTTTGTCCTTCCCGTTTTTAATCACAAACTAAACAACGGAAAGAAGAATCTTTCTCAAGCTTTGTTTCCCTTCTCTTCATTGCTTCATGTTTTCCTAATATCAAACATAGCGTAAGAGTTTTAACGTTGTTGAATGTTCAAATTGTAGTTTAAATCCGAGCCTTATTTAAGCTAGATATGCAAATCATATGGTGATATGAACCGTGAAAAATAAATTATTTTACTTTGCATAGCTTTGAAATTCCAGGTGGCATAGTCAACGTTGGAAGTCTAATGCCAAACAAGTAAAATAGCTTTGAATTAATTTATTGGATGTGGTGTTTTGTTGAATGTCTTAAACAAAGGATACCCACTGATTGTTTTAATATTATTCAAAGAACTAAAATTATTATGCTTTACATAGGATCTTCTTGGTTCTTTCTTTTTCTGTTCATGTCAACGGCATTTTGCCGCGTGATTACACTACAACATAATTAAGATTTAGTAACACTTGAAAATTGTAACTAAATCAAGAAAAATGTTACTGATTAAATTTAGTAATATTTAAACTATTGTTAGGTAAAGCCCCTGTTACTAAAGAGCTTTAGTTACATTTTATAGTATTATTTGTTGTTGTTTTTACATTTTAAGACGTTTCGTGGCACTGCCCAAAATTGTGCAAGGCAGACTATCAACCACGCCGCCTCCAGGATATAACAAGCCCAACTACAACTGGGCGGTTAACTACTGCACTGTAGAAAACCGTTCGAGATTTACACCTTCAATATGCTACTAAGATCACTCTTTAATGCTGAAACCACTTTCTAATATAGTATTGTGACCACTCTATTATGATGCTAAGACCACTCAAATATGGTGTTATCACCATTCTAACCTTTAAGTTCTCCAAAATATCAATATGGTATTACGACCACTCAAATATGGTGATACAATCATTCTAACTTTTTAACTTCTCCAAAAATAGAAAAATATCGAAAGAATATTTATATATACCGTTAAAATCATTCTTAATTCCGACGGGACATTATTATTCCAAAAGGGACTATGATCTTAAAAGTACTCTTTATTCCGAAGCGACATATATTATCTTAACAGTACTCTTTATTCTGAAGGGTCGTATATTATCGAAGGGACTATGTTCTTAAGACCTTTCTTAATTCCGAAGGGGCATTATACCGAATAGGGACTAAGGTCTTAAGAACATTCTTAAATTCGAAGGGACAGAAAAAATGTGATAAGGAGAAGAATATCTCGTTAACACAAGCTGACGGGGAGAAGAAAGAAAGAGTTCTCGACAACTCAATAGAACTCTTTGATGTGATTTATGAACTAAGAGGAGTCCTCTATTTATATAACGATTTTGTAACTGTTTTAGCTAAAATTGCGGCAACAGTTACTCTAATGGATAAGATCAAAAGGAAACTTATCCATTAATCATTTCAACAACACTTGTGGATAAGATCAAAAGGAAACAAACCCACAAAAGTGGAGGAAACAAACTCATTGGATATGAATGAAGTAAAGATAGGAAACTCAGTTGAATTCTTATTCTTATCACAACCAACATAAGCTAAAATTATGGGAAGTGATATTCATGAATAAAAATAAAAATTATTATTATTTATATCATTATCAAGTATTTAAAACTAAATACCTCAATTTAAACACTACTAATGTGTGTTCTATTTTATTTGGCACCCCCACTCTATTTTTTTCAATTCAGATCACACTAGCTCAAAGTCTTATTACTTGGTGTTTAATCTTTCAATTTCCTAACTGGTTCAGATTATATTTCTCTAACTGGTTCCGGATTATAAAATCCGAGGGGCATTTTGGAAAAAAAAATAAGGCGTGGGAGAACCTCATAGGGTGGAAAAAATAATAGTTTTTTTTACATGAAAATAAGAAAATTAAATGGCCCTAACTACCATCCATTTTTTTTGTCAAGTAACATAACGGTTAGAAATTTACTTCTTAAGCTAAATAAGTGAGGTGTTCAAACTCCGACACCTGCATATATAATGCAATGTCCCTGCCAGTTGAGGTACACTCAAGGGGACCCACCGTCCTTAATATGTGTCAAAAGTAAGTAATTTTGCATATTATTGAGTTTATTGGGAGTATTATTTTGGCCCTCCTCTCTAAGGCCTAGTATGTTAGAGTCTAGTTGAATCTAATAACATTCATTAAATAAGCAGTGGAAATAATTATTCCATCTATCCTAGACATTTTTTTACGCCAAACCTTTTTCTTTTTCATCCTTCATATATACACTTCACTTGGTGCAACTCTCTCGTCTTTCTTTCCCTCCCCTTAACAAGCATATATACATATAGAATTTCGTCCCTTCTTGATACATAAGGATTGGTATAACCTTCATAAACTTTAGTTCTTGGCCTCGCTTACCGTCTTCTTGGTCTCTTTCTTAGCTTCCTTATGTTTTCCCAACTTTCAACATGTTTACGCCTAAACCAAACTTTAAAACATTATATTTTCATTCTAACTTTATTCTACACCCATTCATTCCATCACCACCAAAATTCGTTACCTCTAAGTCCATAACCTCTTTGATTTTCGCAACGTCTCTTTTGCTACTTTATTAATCCCTCGTGCCATCTTGTCTCATATATCATTACTCATTGTGAATCTTTGAACCATCCTTCTAAAACCTTGTGTTCGAAGATCATTTATTTTCCACTATTCAAATACCACTTGGTATAAAATGTATAAAGTTCTTTTTGGTGAATCAAATTTTGGTTTTCACGTGAACTTTGTTTAGATGCTTTATGTTGTGAAAAACGATGTCAAGAACAAAGTATAACGGAAAAGGAATGGAAAAACAAGAAGAACAACAAGGATTGGTTATAACTGCTATTCTTTACTTTCTCTTTAAACAAGATTACAAGCGTTACAAGAATAACAAATAACCCTCTCACCCTAAATTAGGATTTGCCGTCATAGGGTTTTCCGTCATGTCTAAGATGAGAGACTAGTATGCTATTTATAATAAACCTAACATACTAACTAATGGGCTTTATAACAATTACCCATTACAAGCTAACTTAGGGTACAAGCTAACTTAAACAATTGGACATAACAAACAGACCCAATTCGATATGCTAACAAACCTAGCAATATCCACTAATGCATGTTAGAACAACTTCGACTACAACATGCACTACTTCGACAGCAGCATGCGAACAATCTTCGACCTCATGCTTCGATCCCTGTCAAACCAGAAACTACCCTAGAGTTCGTTCCAATATTTCACAAATCTCCACCTTGGAACAAACTCTAATAATAATGAACCAGCTAGCTTTCTTCATGCAGCTTTACCAACTGCATACAGTGGAAAAACTTGCAACTTGGCAATGTCTTGGTGATCATATCAGCTGCATTGTGGTCTGTCGAAACCTTCAGCACTTGGACTTCTCCACGCTCGATTACTCCTCTGACGAAATGCAGCCTCACATCAATGTGCTTCGTTCGCTCATGATAGGCTGAATTCTTCGACAGATGTATTGCACTTTGACTATCACATTTAACAGTGATAATTCGACCTTGAAGTTTCAGCTCCTTAGCAAAACCTTCAAGCCACAATGCTTCTTTCACAACTTCAGTAAGGGCAATATACTCTGCTTCAGTAGTTGACAATGCTACAACCTTCTGAAGTGTTGCTTTCCAACTAATTGTCGTGCCAAACATAGTGAAAACATATCCAGAAATAGATTTTCTGGAATCCATACAACCTGCATAATCAGAGTCGACATATCCTTCGATTACTGCTTTACTATCTTCACCCAAGGCTCCACCATAAATCAGAACTCTGTTCAGAGACCCATTTATGTACCTTAGAATCCACTTCAATGCTTGCCAGTGAGCCTTTCCAGGATTCGACATGTACCTGCTTACAAGACTTACTGCATATGCTATAAGATCTGCATATCCAAGTCTCTGAGGTGGCTTGATGACTCTTCTCTGCCTATCTCTTGCCAACAAGTAGTCATCAACAGTTTCTTCAACTTCCTCAGTATCTTCTTCTTCGACTTCATCTGGGATACGCAATTCAGCATCAACATGCTCCACCTCAACAGGAATCTCTCCCTGTTCCAGCTCTTCGACAGAAATTTCTGCACTTCGATCAACATCATCAGTTTTCTCGAAAGCCATTTTAGCTTCATTGAAAACTACATCTCGACTGGTGATACACCTCCTGTGACCTGGCTCTAGGCACCATAGCCTATAAGCTTTGACTCCTTCAGGGTATCCCATGAACATGCATTTTAGAGCTCTAGGTTCGACCTTGTCTTGCCTAATGTGAGCATAGGCTACGCAGCCAAATACTCTCAGTTTGTCGAGATCTGGTGGATGTCCCGACCAAACTTCTTCAGGTGTCTTCATATCTAACGCAGTCGAAGGACATCTATTTATCAGATATGCCGCTGTCGAAACAGCCTCAGCCCAAAACACATTCCTGCCAGTTTGATTTTCGACCAGAGTCTTCCAACCTTTGAAATTCTCAAGAGTTTCATCCTTAGTCTTCTGGATGAATACCCATAACTTTCTGGAATAGTCATCAACTATGGATAGAAAGTACCTCGCTCCTGAATGTGATGGACACCTTGCAGGCCCCCAAAGATCAGCATGGATGTAATCAAGGGATCCATGTGTTCTTTGTTTACCTTTGTTGAACTTCACTCTACAAGATTTTCCAAGTACACAGGGTTCACAAAACTTCAGCTTTTCGACTTTGTCTCCACCAAGCAGATTTTGTTTCCCTAGTTCGACCAGACCCCTTTCACTGACATGGCCCAATCTCATGTGCCAAATTTATGTCTTCGACAAAGGTTTCGTGGATGCAACATTTGTCGAACCACTTACAACTTCAGCCTCAAGGGCATACAAGCCTTGTTTCTTCACGCCTCTCAAGACTTCCTTCGACCCCTTCATGACTCTAAGGATACTTTTCTCTCCTTGGAAAACATATCCTTTCTTGTCGAATTCACCAAGAGAAATCAAATTCCTCTTCAAATCAGGTACATACCTAACTTCAGTCAATAACCTTATTGACTCATCATGGAGCTTGAATCTCACAGATCCAATACCAGCAATCTTGTAAGCTTTGTTGTTTCCCAGCAATACAGATCCTCCATCTTGCTCACATAGTTCCTCGAACACGTCTTTGTTTGGGGTCATGTGCCAAGTGCAACCAGAATCCATAATCCACTCCTTCGTTGAGTCGCTGCTTGAAACCACAAGAACATCAGATGACTCGAAGTCATCTTGTGCAATGGCTACGTTGCCATTATCCTTACCTCCATGATCCTTCAGGCGTTCAGGGCACACCTTTCTTGTGTGACCCTCCTTCTTACAATGATAGCATCGAATACCAGATGCCTCGCCACTGTAAGACTTCTGCTGACTTTTACCCTTGACGGCCAAACCTTCACCAACAGTCGAAGGTTTATGCTCCTTTCGTTCGTTCAAGTCCTTCGAATACAAGGCTGATTGAACTTCTTCAAAGGTCAGGGACTCCCTTCCATACAAGAGAGTTTCTTTGAAGTGAGCATGTGTTCTGGGCAAAGCGCACAACAGCAACAGCGCTTGATCTTCATCCTCGATCTTCACATCAATATTTTCCAGATCAAGAATCAGCTTGTTGAACATATCCAACTGCTCAGCCAACACTTTGTCTTCACTCATCTTGAATGAATACAAAGCCTGCTTCAGGTAGAGTCGATTTACCAGCGATTTGGTCATGTACAAACTTTCAAGTTTCACCCATAACCCTGCTGCCGTCGTCTCCTTTGATACCTGCCGTAGAACCTTATCACCAAGGCTCAGCAAGATTGCGCTGTGGGCTTTCTCTATCATGGCCGTCTTCTCCTTCTCCGTTAACGCAGCATCCATGGCTGCGATACCCTTCAACGCTTCTAAACAACCCTGCTGAACCAGGAGGGCTTTCATCTTCAAGCGCCACAGACCAAAATCGTTCACGCCGGTGAACTTTTCAATCTCATACTTTGTTGAAGGCATCTTCTCCACGCTCACCGCACCAATTTGTTGTGAAAAACGATGTCAAGAACAAAGTAAAACGGAAAAGGAATGGAAAAACAAGAAGAACAACAAGGATTGGTTATAACTGCTATTCTTTACTTTCTCTTTAAACAAGATTACAAGCGTTACAAGAATAACAAATAACCCTCTCACCCTAAATTAGGATTTGCCGTCATAGGGTTTTCCGTCATGTCTAAGATGAGAGACTAGTATGCTATTTATAATAAACCTAACATACTAACTAATGGGCTTTATAACAATTACCCATTACAAGCTAACTTAGGGTACAAGCTAACTTAAACAATTGGACATAACAAACAGGCCCAATTCGATATGCTAACAAACCTAGCAATATCCACTAATGCATGTTAGAACAACTTCGACTACAACATGCACTACTTCGACAGCAGCATGCGAACAATCTTCGACCTCATGCTTCGATCCCTGTCGAACCAGAAACTACCCTAGAGTTCGTTCCAATATTTCACACTTTAGATGTTAGGTGATAGGACTTACTGCTTGTTGAAAATTGTCAAATTCTTCGTAACTTGACAGTTTATTTCTTGCATACATTCGGAATCCATAACAAAACAGTTTAAGGAGTTTCAAAGGTATCAACATAACAACAAATCAAACAGAATATTATAATACTACAATACAAGTATAATTAGTTAAAACTCTTAGGCATGATTGGAGTAGCACTTAAGCTGCCACATTATTGTACTCTCTTTCAACAGCTTTTTTCAAAATGCTGTCTTCTTCCAAGACCATTTGAATTGGCATGAAACCCATTCCATCTGCCATTGCAAGCATAATTTGCTTAGTTTCTTTCTTGAACTCTTCCAGATCAACCGTGCCATTCAAGTTGTGATCAAACTGTATGAACAAAGATTCATAAACACGAGCAAGCTCATTTGGGTCTGAAACCACATCAATACCAAAGTGTGTTTCAAAAACCCTCAAGCTCCGGAGCTCCTTCAACATCTCTTCATATGAGAGAAGACCGTCGTTGTTCGTGTCGAGGCGGGCGAACCGATTACCTACCAAGCTATTAAATGCTTCTTCATCTTCAAGGAAGTGGACAATTGTGGCACCATCCAAAATTTCTACACTCATCTTTCTCTTCTACTTGATGTCAAAAATGGAAGGTAGTTTGTATTGACAATAGAGTTTTGCGTTTGCAGATGCTTGTGATTTGATGAGAAGAGTTGGATTCTTCTATATATATATATACACACACAGTAACAATTGCTTCCAGAAGAATATATTCTTGAACTACTAACATGGTATAGAAACCATGTGCTTTTTGTATCCCTTGCATCTAGTAGTTTAATATAAAATTTCTTTCATATATATTTTTAAATGTGTTATTTTATTTATATTGGTCATGAAAAGTAAATTATTTAAATCATTTATTTTGCATAACAATGAAACTCCACACGGTGAAGTCAGCGTTGGAAGACTACTGCCCTCGTTTTAGTGTATGTATGTATGCATATGTCAATTGTCAAACGAGTACAGTAGGTTGGAAATAATATATTGGACGTGGTGTTTTGTTGAATGTCTTAAACAAAGGGTACCCATTGATTATTTTAATTATTATTCAAAGAACTATCTACAAATTTATAAGATTACTTCACAAGAAAGTTTTGTCTTTGAATATAAGACTATCTACAAATTTTTAGATGCATTTATTACTCTTTTTTCAAATACACCATCAAAAATATTATCAATATATCTTGAAATATGAAAAGTTAACATTAAATATCTCTATAGACAAAGGGTAATTTGGTAATAGTAACATACATTTATGACAAATTTATTACTTCAAACATTTTTCTTAATACATGCGATTTTAGTAAACTATTCATATAAAAAAAGACAGATGGAGTATTATAAAGCATGTTTCTCAATATAATCCCATTATCATTTAAATTTTATTAGAAAACTAGTAAAAGATTTGTGTATTCGTACATGTCGCGTAACATTGCGATAATTTTATAAAAAATAATTACATTGATGATATTGTGAAATGTTTAAAAATATTAAATAAAATTTATCAGTATTAATATAATATTTCTATTAAATATTTGCACTGCATACGTTGCAAATTTTATTTTTTAGAGAGCGCACACCACGATCATACGAATCCGGGCACCATCGTGCCACGAGGATGCCTCTGGTGCCACGAGAATGGCAGTGAGTCACCCTTTAAAAAACATGTTTTTATGGCCAGAAAATCGTCCTCGTAGCGCCAGAATGTCTTTATGAATACAAGAATGGAAGAAAGGTTCATGAATATACCTTGTATTAACACATGAGTGACATGCGGTGTTTCAAAACACCATTAGGGATTAAATCACAATCGAACTAGGCATCATTATGACTGAAGGGTAGATTTATCCTTAGGTATCAGATAAGGTTAAGGGTGTAGATTTTCAGGATACCCTTGACCAAGCAGGATAGATCAATGTACCTTAGGCAGTGGTACAAGGCTTTTCCCCAATTATAGGTACATTCATATGTACACCAGGACGTTCCTCAGTTGTTCACATCAGAGTGACACTGAGGGTAGACGTAGCAGTTCAGGATAACTAATCAGAATTAATTAACTAAAAGGTTAAATTATGTGTCTTCTGTGTTCTCGTCAGTTAGACAGCACAGGGGGTTCCGGATACAGCTGGAACGGGCAGGAACCTTCCGTGAGGATAACCGCACATAAGAATTAATTTAAATGTTAAGTGTGTCTTCTCTGTTCTCGTCAGTTAAAAAGCACAGGGGGTTCCGGATACAGCTGGAACGAGAAGGAACTTTCCGCGAGGATAACCACACACACAGCAAGAGGAGTCCGGTGACTAGCCTCAGATATGAATTTTCACTGGTTATGATCAGGGGAATGTACTTCGGGGTTACTCCACTCGAAGGCATTCCATAAAATCAACTCAGATAATAATTGTATGTTACACGCTAAGATACTAACAGTTTAATATCAGGAAAATACTTTAATATTATCAGCCAGATATCAGTAATCAGACATTGATCCTAGTTTTCCCTTCGATCACTAAGTTAGCAGAATGTAGTCTAGTTTCCACGACTACACAGTATAGCAGGCACAAACACATATAAACCCGAAATGGGTTGAGTTTAGAAGGTGCCTATCTTAGGTTTTCCCCCGAGGTTGCCACACAACCTAGGATAGGTGGAGCTGACTGAGACATTATGACTCATTCCAATATTTCATTTGATTTAGTTTCAGGTAACCAAGAGTTTCGTGATGAAGTTTATCAGGGAGACGCTGAGTGGAGTGCAATGGCTCGTCATGTACCAACTCAGGAGTTTATCAGTAATTTGTATAAGTATATTTGGTGGTACTTGATTAGTTGTATAAACGAGCAAATCTGTATTCATCCAGTTGTATTGTATTATTATTATTGAAGATTTTAATGTATCTAGTATCAAGTTTAATACGCATGCTAAATATTCTAGATAAATTTAGTATGAGTGTTACATAGTGTGTGTTGTTTTTTATTTTTTTTAAACTTAATTAGATTTTTATTATGTAATTCAATTAATAAATGACATGACAATGCTAGTAATGACATGAAAAGTGCATTAGACGACACACACTGCCACATCACCACCACGTCATTAATGATAGTTTATTTAAATAGGGAGATCAAAATTCCGATCAAAATAAAATAGGAGATCAAACGTGCATTTAAGCCTTTATTTAATTTGTAAATAGTTTTCTGGCCATTATATTGTAACCACTACATCTAAAAAAAATTACATTGTAACCACTACAAAATTATACCATTGATTTTTATTCCGTATTTATATTCCGTATTTATTATCATTTAAGAAATGAAAGGATTCAATAAGAAAAATTAATCTATTGAATGTTTTTATATTTGCTTTCTAATCCGAATGGGAAGAAAGTTAGAAAGAAAAGTTCAAAAATTGGGTCAAAATAACCTAAGAACGTGGTTGAGTTAACACAATTCCACAAAACTGCCTTGTAAGATGATGATTGCTCCACTTATAAACACATTGTCATGTCATCTTCTATCCGATGTGAGACTCTTAACAAAAACTCGTCTAGTTTATTTCTCATAGACATTTGGAATTCATAACAAAAAAACCAATGGTAATTGTAATAATAACAAACAAAATGTTTAAAAATACTAGAATACTTGAAGAACTTAATTAAATCTCAAAGTAGCACTTAAGCTGCCACATTATCGTACTCTCTTTCAACAGCTTTTTTCAAAATGCTGTCTTCTTCCAAGACCATTTGAATTGGCATGAAACCCATTCCATCTGCCATTGCAAGCATAATTTGCTTAGTTTCTTTCTTGAACTCTTCCAGATCAACCGTGCCATTCAAGTTGTGATCAAACTGTATGAACAAAGATTCATAAACACGAGCAAGCTCATTTGGGTCTGAAACCACATCAATACCAAAGTGTGTTTAACCCTCAAGCTCCGGAGCTCCTTCAACATCTCTTCATATGAAAGAAGACCGTCGTTGTTCGTGTCGAGGCGGGCGAACCGATTACCTACCAAGCTATTAAATGCTTCTTCATCTTCAAGGAAGTGGACAATTGTGGCACCATCTAAAATTTCTACACTCATCTTTCTCTTCTACTTGATGTAAAAAATGGAAGGTAGTTTGTAAAGATAGTTTTTGTGTTTGAAAATGCTATTGCTTTGAATCTGTGATGAGTAGAGTTGGATCCTTCTAGTATATATACATAGCCATTAGTAAACGGTTCCAAAAGTGTATATATTCTTTAATAACTAACATCGTAAAGAAACCATGTGTTGTTTGTTGATCCCTTGTTTAATTAGTGTATTAGGTGTGTTTCTTTATTCTTTGGTCAAACCGACTCAATTGGATGCTTCCCTCAACCATTGGCCCTTGATTGTTGGATTTGAATGGTCCCTTTCTAGTAATCCATAGATATAAACCGTAGAGGTAAATTCTGAGTTATGTATTACAAAATCTTCTTAATTGTATGTTTGGATTGGAAGAGAAAGTGAAAGGAAAGAATGTAACTTAAATAAATGTGAATCGAAAGTTAGATAATTTTTTAATTATTTGATATGAGTAAAAGTGAAAGTGAAAGAAGAAAGAAGTATAATTTGTAAAATGACATAAACACCCCAAGTAAAGATAAAATGAGTTAGAGAGATTAAGACAACTAATTACGTATTTAAAAACTCATATAATGTATACTATTCATATATACACACAAATATAATTTCTAATATATATATATATATATATGTTTTTTGAGCAAATATATAAGTATATGGGTTTGCTAGAAGACACTCACAATTTTATCAAAATTGCAACAACTTGAGTTTTTGAGTAATTTCAACTAAAAAGTTCCTTTTATCCACACTTTCTGTCCAAATATGAGAGGAAAGCCTCTAGATGTGGGTTCCACAATATTCTTTTTGTCCTTCCCGTTTTTAATCACAAACTAAACAACGGAAAGAAGAATCTTTCTCAAGCTTTGTTTCCCTTCTCTTCATTTGCTTCATATTTTCCTAATATCAAACATAGCGTAAGAGTTTTAACGTTGTTGAATGTTTAAATTGTTGTTTAAATCCAAGGCTTTGTTTAAGCTAGATATGCAAATCACATGGTGTGAAAAATAAATTATTTACTTTGCATAGCTTTGAAATTCCAGGTGGCGTAGTCAGCGTTGGAAGTCTAATGCCAAACAAGTAAAATAGCTTTGAATTAATTTATTGGATGTGGTGTTTTGTTGAATGTCTTAAACAAAGGGTACCCACTGATTGTTTTAATATTATTCAAAGAACTAAAATTATTATGCTTTACATAGGATCTTCTTGGTTCTTTCTTTTTCTGTTCATGTCAACGGCATTTTGCCGCGTGATTACACTACAACATAATTAAGATTTAGTAACCCTTGAAAATTGTAACTAAATCAAGAAAAATGTTACTGATTAAATTTAGTAATATTTAAACTATTGTTAGGTAAAGCCCCCGTTACTAAAGAGCTTTAGTTACATTTTATAGTATTATTTGTTGTTGTTTTTGGATTTTCAAATTGTTATATTTGGATTTCTAAATTCTATTTTGTAAAAGAATATCTACCGAAGTTGTTACTAGGTTGAGTTACGACCAGATCGCTCTCTTTAAGACTGTTGAGTATTTTGAAGTTGGCTGCATGTTTTGGCAAATTCAATGTGTTCAATGAAAGCATCTCCATGTTTTAGAGAAGTCTTCAGTTGCAAGAAAATGGATTTGAAGCTGTTCAGACGCTGAAAAAGGCGTCAGAAGCTGAAAAATGCCTTCAGACGCTGAAAACCTTCAGACTCTGAAATAGTGCTTTTGATGCTTCAGACGCACTATTCACGCGTTGACCCGCGTTGACTTCTTCAGAAGCTGAGTTTTTCTGAGTTTTTTTTGTGTGAATCTTTGCGAGATTTAACAAGGATTTATTCAAGGATTAGAGTTCTAGAAGGCTGGATTAAATTGGTGAAGATCTTTTGAAGATTGGCTCGTGTTTTATGAAGTTCATATTTCCTGAAGCAATCTTTAAAAAGATACATTGCAGTTTTATCTGTTACCTTATTCAGTCATTCATAATTCAGAATTGTATCAAATACAGAAGATTGGAATCATAATTATGTTAGCTGCTGAAGATTATAAAAGGAGTGCTGCTGCTGCTTTTCAAGACTTACGTATTAGAGAGAAAAATTCAGAGAATTGAGTGTTAGAGTTTTAAACTGTTGCTTTATTTGTGCACCACTCAATTGAGTTGGTTTAGGTTTAATTCAGTTGTAATCACTCTAAGCCTGTAGGTACGAGTGCAGCCTTTGTTTTTTGAAGGTGTCTTCCTTAAACTGGGTAGTTTGTTTCAGTTGTTTAGTAACTGGTCTGTTACTTGGATATGAAGTTTGTGGTTTACTAATACTCAACGTGTTGGGTAGAAATCAAACTAGGAGGAGTTTAATTGCTTAGGCTGAGAACAGGGGTGTCTGTGTCTTGAGTCTTAAGGATTAAATCCTATAGTGGATTTCCTTCCTGGATTGGTATCCCCCAGAGTAGGTGGTGTTTACACCGAACTGGGTTAACAAACTCTTTGTGTTATT
The DNA here is from genome assembly GCA_018208015.1 of Medicago ruthenica. NCBI lineage: Eukaryota > Viridiplantae > Streptophyta > Magnoliopsida > Fabales > Fabaceae > Medicago > Medicago ruthenica. The sequence goes on along the minus strand of CM031377.1, from coordinate 78,156,538 downwards.
TACTTTTTGTCTTGTTTATTTTCTGCTTTTAGTTAATTCAGAACCAGTTAATTCAGAACCAGTTACCAGCCAGAAATTTCAATTGGCATCAGAGCAGGCACCCAGCCTGTATTTGGGTGAGCTCCAGGGTATTTTATTTCTGGCTTTATGGAGAAAGAAGGAGGTTTTGTTAACAGGCCACCCCTGCTGGATGGAACAAATTATGATTATTGGAAATCACGCATGAGTGCTTTCCTAAAATCTATGGATAGCAAAACCTGGAAGGCTGTTCTGAAGGGTTGGGAACACCCAGTTGTGACTGATAAAGATGGTAAGAAGATTGAACTAAGGATGAAGATGATCTATCTCATGCAAACTCCAAAGCCCTGAATGCAATATTCAATGGAGTGGACAAGAATGTATTCAGGATGATCAAGCAGTGCTCAATTGCCAAGGATGCCTGGGAGATACTCAAGATTGCTCATGAAGGCACCTCAAAAGTAAAGTTGTCCAGACTTCATCTTCTGACAACTAAGTTTGAAAATCTCAGAATGCTGGAGGATGAGAACATACAAAGCTTTTACATGAACATTCTGGACATGGCTAATTCTTTTGAATCTCTTGGAGAAAAAGTTTCAGATGAGAAACTTGTTAGAAAAAATTCTCAGATCCCTACCCAATAGGTTTGATATGAAAGTGACTGCTATAGAAGAAGCACATGATATATCTAGCATGAAGGTTGAAGAATTGGTAGGTTCTCTTCAGAACTTTGAATTAAGCAGAACTGATCAGAAGGGTAAAGGTGTTGCATTTGTTGCTGATTCTGAATGTGTGGATGATGATAACTCATCAGAAGCTCTTGTGCTGCTGAGTAAACAATTCAAGAAGTTCCTGAAGCAGAAGACAAGACCTGATGACAAGAGCAATCAGTCAAGGAGAGTTCAGTGCTATGAGTGTGAGGGATTTGGCATGTCAAGTCAGAATGTCCTAATTTTCTCAAGAAACAGAAGAAGAGTCTGACTGCTTCCTGGTCTGATGATGACTCAGAAGGAGAAGAGAATAAACATGTCACTGCTTTAATTGGTAAGTTCTGGTCTGGTGATAAAGTAATGGGGTCAAAAACTTGGTCAGAATCTGAGTCAAGTGATGAAGAATTATCCTCTGAAGCTCTAGCTACCTATCACAAAAATCCTGCTGAGTTTTTCAAGAAGATGCAATGTCAATTTAATGAGGTGTGCAAGAAGATGGAAGAACAGAAGAAAACTAATACTCAACTTCAGATTGAGAGGGGTGAACACTTAGAGAAGATTTTTGTTCTCAGTAATGAGGTAATCCAACTCAATTCACAACTTGATCAGATGAAAAAGCAAGTTAGAATGTTAAATTCTGCTACTGATGTGTTGGATGAGATTCTGGAGAATCAGAATCAGGGAAAGCCAAATGGAATTGGGTTTAATAATCAGAATCTGAACATCAAAAAGCAACAAAAACCTACTAAGAGGTACACACCTGCTGCTGCTCATGTTCCATTGATAAGGAAACCTAAGAACCAGACTCAGGAATTCAAAGATAAGAAGGCTACTCAACCTTGGGTTTGTCATCATTGTGGTAAAAAGGGTCACATTAAACCTTTTTGTTACAAGTTGCATGGTTATCCCAAACATTTTCAACACAGAAAAACTGAACCAGCTGTGAATAAAAGCAAAATCAAGAAAGTTTGGAGACCTAAGTGTGAAGGGGTTGCTCAGAGTCTGAACAAAGGAAAAGGAAAGGCTGTTGCTGATGACAGCAAGCCAATTCCTATAGCACAGAAGAATTCTGGTGCTGGACCATCCAAAGTCTGGAGCAAAGTTCCTGTTCCTGATCAGAAGGTTCTATTTTCTTGTAAGTCTGAAGATGTTGCGACCTGTGTTCAGAAAAGAGTTGCTGATTTTGAGGAGAAGATAGCTGGGAAGAAGGTTTTAAATGTGCATGAGGCACATATTAATTAAAGCAGCATCTGTTGTTTGTGTCTGATGAAGACTATGCATTTTCTGGTGATGAGTCTGAAGACTGGCTTGTTTGTGGCTGTTGTGATTTTCTGCTTTATGTTTCTGGTATGATGTACTCTGCAGTTGTGTTGTTCCTTACATTTTTTTTTGTTTTGGTTGTTCTTCTGCTGGGTGGATTCTTTGTGATTCTGATCTTTGCAAGTGTGTTGTGTTATGTGTGTTCTGAGTTGTGCTGGATTTCTGGGTTGGTCTGAGATGTGCTTATGCTGTTTTGTGTTATGTTTCTTCTCCTGATGTTTTGCTGGTGCTTTGTCAAAGTTGTTTGGCTAAAAAGGGGGAGAAATATGTGTGATTGGTGATTACTAGTCTTTTTGTTCAGGGGGAGTGTTCCTGAGTTTTGTGGGCTTCTTATCAGAAGTTTTTTGTGTCTCAGGGGGAGTATATGATTGTTATGTTCCTGAGTGAAGATGTGAGTGTTCTAGAAGTTTCAGAAGCCATTCACTGCAGTTCAGAAATTTTCAGAATTAAGGGAGAGTTTTTATGAGAAGCTGAGTTGCAGGGGGGGAGTTGTGAAGCTGCATGGTTTTGTATGCACATTTTGTATTTGTCCGCTGCTTATCTCTGTGCTATGTTGGTTTTGTGGAGTTCTTCATTGCTGAGATTGTTTATGTTGATTTGAAGAACTCATCATTTGAAGAACTCTTCAGAAGCTGAAAATGACCTTCAGACTCTGAAGTTCCTTCAGACTCTGAAATAGTGCTTCTGATGCTTTAGACGCACTATTCCCGCGTTGACCCGCGTTGACTTCTTCAGAAGCTGGGTTTTTCTAAGTTATTTATGTGCGAATCTTTGCGAGATTTAACAAGGATTTATCCAAGCAGATGAGTTCTAGAATGCAGATTGATTTGGTGAAGATTTTATGAAGATTTGGCTCGTGTTTATGCTCAAGTATATTTTCTGAAGCAATCTTTTCAAAGATACAATGCAGAATTATTTAGCCATTCATAATTCAGAAACAAATCATATTCAGAAGATTGGATTCAGATTAATGTTACTTGCTGAAGTCTATTTAAAGGAGATTGCTGCTATTATTCAAGACTTACGTATTAGAGAGAAAAATTCAGAGAATTGAGTCTTAGTGTTTGTAAGCTTTTAGCTTTGTTTGTGCACCACTCAATCTGAGTTGGTTTAGGTGTTAATTGACTTGTAATCACTCTAAGCTTGTAGGTACGAGTGCAGTCTTTATGTATTGAAGTATTTCTTCAAAAACAGGGTAGTTTTGTTTAAGTTGTTCAGTAACAGGTTTGTTACTTGGATAGGAAGTTAGAGGTTTTTTAATACTCAAAGTGTTGGGTAGAAATCACACTAGGAGGAGTTTAATTGCTTAGGCTGGGAAATGGGAGTTCGGTGTCTTGAGTCTTAAGGATTAAATCCTATAGTGGATTTCCTTCCTGGATTGGTATCCCCCAGAGTAGGTGGTGTTTACACCGAACTGGGTTAACAAACCTCTGTGCCTTTTACTTTCCTGCACTTTATTTTGCTGCTTGTGCATTGTTTTGTTTGTGCTCTGTTTTTGCAAACTATTGTGCCCTGCATCTTGTTTTGATCTTGTCCAGCCAGAATTTCAAAGACGTTTCGTGGCACTGCCCAAAATTGTGCAAGGCAGACTATCAACCAAGCCGCCTCCAGGATATAACAAGCTCAACTACAACTGTGCGGTTAACTACTGCACTGTAGAAAACCGTTCGAGATTTACACCTTCAATATGGTACTAAGACCAATCTTTAATACCGAAACCACTTTCTAATATGGTATTATGACCACTCTATTATGAAGCTAAGACCACTCAAATATGGTGTTTTCATCATTCTAACCTTTAAGTTCTCCAAAATATCAATATGGTACTACGACCACTCAAATATGGTGATACCACCATTCTAACTTTTTAACTTCTCCAAAAATAGAAAAATATTGAAAGAATATTTATATATACCGTTAAGATCATTCTTAATTCCGACGGGACATTATTATTCCAAAAGAGACTATGATCTTAAAAGTACTCTTTATTCCGAAGCGACATATATTATCTTAACAGTACTCTTTATTCTGAAGGGTCGTATATTATCGAAGGGACTATGTTCTTAAGACCTTTCTTAATTCCGAAGGGGCATTATACCGAATAGGGACTAAGGTCTTAAGAACATTCTTAAATCCGAAGGGACAGAAAAAATGAGATAAGGAGAAGAATATCTCGTTAACACAAGCTGGCGGGGAGAAGAGAGAAAGAGTTCTCGACAACTCAATAGAACTCTTTGGTGTGATTTATGAACTAAAAGGAGTCCTCTATTTATATAAAGATTTAGCTAAAATTGCGGCAACAATTACTCTAATGGATAAGATCAAAAGGAAACTTAACCATTAATCATTTCAACAACACTTGTGGATAAGATCAAGAGGAAACAAACCCACAAAAGTGGAGGAAACAAACTCATTGGATATGAATGAAGGAAAGATAGGAAACTCAGTTGAATTCTTATTCTTATCACAACCAACATAAGCTAAAATTATGGGAAGTATATTCATGAATAAAAATAAAAATTACTATTATTTATATCATTATCAAGTATTTAAAACTAAATACTTCAATTTAAACATTACTAATGTGTGTGTTCTGTTTTATTTGGCACCCCCACTCTCTATTTTTTTCAATTCACATCACACTAGCTCAAAGTCTTATTACTTGGTGTTTAATCTTTCAATTTCCTAACTGGTTTGGATTATATTTCCCTAACTGGTTCTGGATTATAAAATCCGAGGGGCATTTTGGAAGAAAAAAAATAAGGTGTGGGAGAACCTCATAGGGTGGGAAAAATAATAGTTTTTTTACATGAAAATAAGAAAATTAAATGGCCTTAACTACCATCCTTTTTTTGGTCAAGTAACTTAACAGTTAGAAATTTACTTCTTAAGTTAAATAAGTGAGGTGTTCAAACCCCGACACCTGCATATATAATGCAATGTCCCTGCCAGTTGAGGTAAACTCAAGGGGACCCACCGTCCTTAATATGCATGAAAAGTAAGTAATTTTGCATATTATTGAGTTTATTGGGAGTATTATTTTGGCCCTCCTCTCTAAGGCCTAGTATGTTAGAGTCTGGTTGAATCTAATAACATTCATTAAATAAGCAGTGGAAATAATTATTCCATCTATCCTAGACATTTTTTTACGCCAAACCTTTTTCTTTTTCATCCTTCATATATACACTTCACTTGGTGCAACTCTCTCGTCTTTCTTTCCCTCCCCTTAACAAGCATATATACATATAGAATTTCGTCCCTTCTTGATACATAAGGATTGGTATAACCTTCATAAACTTTAGTTCTTAGCTTCCTTATATGTTTTCCCAACTTTCAACATGTTTACGCCTAAACCAAACTTTAAAACATTCTATTTTCATTCTAACTTTATTCTACACCCATTCATTCCATCACCACCAAAATTCGTTACCTCTAAGTCCATAACCTCTTTGATTTTCGCAACGTCTCTTTTGCTACTTTATTAATCCCTCGTGCCATCTTGTCTCATATATCATTACTCATTGTGAATCTTTGAACCATCCTTCTAAAACCTTGTGTTCGAAGATCATTTATTTTCCACTATTCAAATACCACTTGGTATAAAATGTATAAAGTTCTTTTTGGTGAATCAAATTTTGGTTTTCACGTGAACTTTGTTTAGATGCTTTAGATGTTGGGTGATAGGACTTACTGCTTGTTGGAAATTGTCAAATTCTTCGTAACTTGACAGTTTATTTCATGAATACATTCGGAATCCATAACAAAACAGTTTAAGGAGTTTCAAAGGTATCAACATAACAACAAATCAAACAGAATATTATAATACTACAATATGAGCAATATTAGCTAAAAATCTTAGGCATGATTGGAGTAGCACTTAAGCTGCCACATTATTGTACTCTCTTTCAACAGCTTTTTTCAAAATGCTGTCTTCTTCCAAGACCATTTGAATTGGCATGAAACCCATTCCATCTGCCATTGCAAGCATAATTTGCTTAGTTTCTTTCTTGAACTCTTCCAGATCAACCGTGCCATTGAAGTTGTGATCGAATTGTATGAACAAAGATTCATAAACACGAGCAAGCTCATTTGGGTCTGAAACCACATCAATACCAAAGTGTGTTTCAAAAACCCTCAAGCTCCGGAGCTCCTTCAACATCTCTTCATAGGAGAGAAGACCGTCGTTGTTTGTGTCGAGGCGAGCGAACCGATTACCTACCAAGCTATTAAATGCTTCTTCATCTTCAAGGAAGTGGACAATTGTGGCACCATCCAAAATTTCTACACTCATCTTTCTCTTCTACTTGATGTCAAAAATGGAAGGTAGTTTGTATTGACAATAGAGTTTTGCGTTTGCAGATGCTTGTGATTTGATGAGAAGAGTTGGATTCTTCTATATATATATATATACACACACAGTAACAATTGCTTCCAGAAGAATATATTCTTGAACTACTAACATGGTATAGAAACCATGTGCTTTTTGTATCCCTTGCATCTAGTAGTTTAATATAAAATTTCTTTCATATATATTTTTAAATGTGTTATTTTATTTATATTGGTCATGAAAAGTAAATTATTTAAATCATTTATTTTGCATAACAATGAAACTCCACACGGTGAAGTCAGCGTTGGCAGACTAATGCCCTCGTTTTACTGTATGTATGCATATGTCAATTGTCAAACGAGTAAAGTAGGTTGGAAATAATATATTGGACGTGGTGTTTTGTTGAATGTCTTAAACAAAGGGTACCCATTGATTATTTTAATTATTATTCAAAGAACTAAAATTATTATGCTTTTACAAAGGATCTTCTTGGTTTATTCCTTTTTTGTTCTTTTCCATAACACATTGTCCCATGATTATTAGCAACTACATACTCCCTCCGTCCCTTTTTTATAATATTGTAAGTTACATACTCTCTCTCCCTTTTTATAAAATTACTTTACAAAAAAATTTTGTCTTTAAATATAAGACTATCTACAAATTTTTAGATGCATTTATTACTCTTTTTTCAAATACACCCTCAAAAATATTATCAATATATCTTGAAATATGAAAAGTTAACATTAAATATCTCTATAGACAAAGGATAATTTGGTAATAGTAACATAAATTTATGACAAATTTATTACTTCAAACATTTTTCTTAATACATGCGATTTTAGTAAACTATTCATATAAAAAGAGACAGATGGAGTATTATAAAGCATGTTTCTCAATATAATCCCATTATCATTTAAATTTTATTAGAAAACTAGTAAAAGATTTGTGTATTCGTACATGTCGCGTAACATTGCGATAATTTTATAAAAAATAATTAAATTGATGATATTGTGAAATGTTTAAAAATATTAAATAAAATTTATCAGTATTAATGTAATGTTTCTATTAAATATTTGCACTGTGCACGTTGCAAATTTTATTTTTTAGAGAGCGCACACCACGATCATACGAATCCGGGCACCATCGTGCCACGAGGATGCCTCTGGTGCCACGAGAATGGCAGTGAGTCACCCTTTTAAAAAACATGTTTTTATGGCCAGAAAATCGTCCTCGTAGCGCCAGAATGTCTTTATGAATACAAGAATGGAAGAAAGGGTCATGAATATACCTTGTATTAACACATGAGTGACATGCGGTGTTTCAAAACACCATTAGGGATTAAATCACAATCGAACTAGGCATCATTATGACTGAAGGGTAGATTTATCCTTAGGTATCAGATAAGGTTAAGGGTGTAGATTTTCAGGATACCCTTGACCAAGCAGGATAGATCAATGTACCTTAGGCAGTGGTACAAGGCTTTTCCCCAATTATAGGTACATTCATATGTACACCAGGACGTTCCTCAGTTGTTCACATCAGAGTGACACTGAGGGTACACGTAGCAGTTCAGGATAACTAATCAGAATTAATTAACTAAAAGGTTAAATTATGTGTCTTCTGTGTTCTCGTCAGTTAGACAGCACAGGGGGTTCCGGATACAGCTGGAACGGGCAGGAACCTTCCGTGAGGATAACCGCACATAAGAATTAATTTAAATGTTAAGTGTGTCTTCTCTGTTCTCGTCAGTTAAAAAGCACAGGGGGTTCCGGATACAGCTGGAACGAGAAGGAACTTTCCGCGAGGATAACCACACACACAGCAAGAGGAGTCCGGTGACTAGCCTCAGATATGAATTTTCACTGGTTATGATCAGGGGAATGTACTTCGGGGTTACTCCACTCGAAGGCATTCCATAAAATCAACTCAGATAATAATTGTATGTTACACGCTAAGATACTAACAGTTTAATATCAGGAAAATACTTTAATATTATCAGCCAGATATCAGTAATCAGACATTGATCCTAGTTTTCCCTTCGATCACTAAGTTAGCAGAATGTAGTCTAGTTTCCACGACTACACAGTATAGCAGGCACAAACACATATAAACCCGAAATGGGTTGAGTTTAGAAGGTGCCTATCTTAGGTTTTCCCCCGAGGTTGCCACACAACCTAGGATAGGTGGAGCTGACTGAGACATTATGACTCATTCCAATATTTCATTTGATTTAGTTTCAGGTAACCAAGAGTTTCGTGATGAAGTTTATCAGGGAGACGCTGAGTGGAGTGCAATGGCTCGTCATGTACCAACTCAGGAGTTTATCAGTAATTTGTATAAGTATATTTGGTGGTACTTGATTAGTTGTATAAACGAGCAAATCTGTATTCATCCAGTTGTATTGTATTATTATTATTGAAGATTTTAATGTATCTAGTATCAAGTTTAATACGCATGCTAAATATTCTAGATAAATTTAGTATGAGTGTTACATAGTGTGTGTTGTTTTTTATTTTTTTTAAACTTAATTAGATTTTTATTATGTAATTCAATTAATAAATGACATGACAATGCTAGTAATGACATGAAAAGTGCATTAGACGACACACACTGCCACATCACCACCACGTCATTAATGATAGTGACATATCACTAAAATTGGTGGAGGATTAAAAAAACCTAAAAAAGTAAAATGGGGGGACTAAAATAATGGTTTTGAAAATAGGGAGATCAAAATTCCGATCAAAATAAAATAGCAGATCAAACATGCATTTAAGCCTTAGAAAGAAAAGTTCAAAAATTGGGTCAAAATAACCTAAGAACGTGGTTGAGTTAACACAATTCCACAAAACTGCCTTGTGAGATGATGATTGCTCCACTTATAAACACATTGTCAGGTCATCTTCTATCCGATGTGGGACTCTTAACAAAAACTCGTCTAGTTTATTTCTCATAGACATTTGGAATTCATAACAAAAAAACCAATGGTAATTGTAATAATAACAAACAAAATGTTTAAAAATACTAGAATACTTGAAGAACTTAATTAAATCTCAAAGTAGCACTTAAGCTGCCACATTATCGTACTCTCTTTCAACAGCTATTTTCAAGATGCTGTCTTCTTCCAAGACCATTTGAATAGGCATGAAACCCATTCCATCTGCCATTGCAAGCATAATTTGCTTAGTTTCTTTCTTGAACTCTTCCAGATCAACCGTGCCATTCAAGTTGTGATCAAACTGTATGAACAAAGATTCATAAACACGAGCAAGCTCATTTGGGTCTGAAACCACATCAATACCAAAGTGTGTTTCAAAAACCCTCAAGCTCCGGAGCTCCTTCAACATCTCTTCATATGAGAGAAGACCGTCGTTGTTCGTGTCGAGGCGGGCGAACCGATTACCTACCAAGCTATTAAATGCTTCTTCATCTTCAAGGAAGTGGACAATTGTGGCACCATCTAAAATTTCTACACTCATCTTTCTCTTCTACTTGATGTAAAAAATGGAAGGTAGTTTGTAAAGATAGTTTTTGTGTTTGAAAATGCTATTGCTTTGAATCTTTGATGAGTAGAGTTGGATCCTTCTAGTATATATACATAGCCATTAGTAAACGATTCCAAAAGTGTATATATTCTTTAATAACTAACATCGTAAAGAAACCATGTGTTGTTTGTGGATCCCTTGTTTAATTAGTGTATTAGGTGTGTTTCTTTATTCTTTGGTCAAACCGACTCAATTGGATGCTTCCCTCAACCATTGGCCCTTGATCGTTGGATTTGAATGGTCCCTTTCTAGTAATCCATAGATATAAACCGTAGAGGTAAATTCTGAGTTATGTATTACAAATTCTTCTTAATTGTATGTTTGGATTGGAAGAGAAAGTGAAAGGAAAGAATGTAACTGAAATAAATGTGAATCGAAAGTTAAATAATTTTTTAGTTATTTGATATGAGTAAAAGTGAAAGTGAAAGAAGAAAGAAGTATAATTTGTAAAATGGCATAAACACCCCCAAGTAATGATAAAATGAGTTAGAGAGATTAAGACAACTAATTACGTATTTAAAAACTCATATAATGTATACTATTCATATATACACACAAATATAATTTCTAATATATATATATATATATATATATATATATATATATATATATATATATATATATATATATATATATATATATATATATATATATGTTTTTTTGAGTAATAAAAAAAAACATATATCGATTTGTTAGAAGACACCCATTATTTTATTAAAATTGCAACAATTTGAGTTTAGGTCCTTTTATCCATACTTTCCGTCCAAATATGAGAGGAAAGCCTCTAGATGTGGGTTCCACAATATTCTTTTTGCCCTTCCCTTTTTTAATCACAAACTAAACAACTGAAAGAAGAATCTTTCTCAAGCTTTCTTTCCCTTCTCTTCATTTGCTTCATGTTTTTCTAATATCAAACATAGCGTAGGAGTTTTAACGTTGTTGAATGTTCAAATTGTAGTTTAAATCCGAGGCCTTATTTAAGCTAGATATGCAAATCATATAGTGATATGAACCGTGAAAAATAAATTATTTTACTTTGCATAGCTTTGAAATTCCAGGTGGCATAGTCAGCGTTGGAAGTCTAATGCCAAACAAGCAAAATAGCTTTGAATTAATTTATTGGATGTGGTGTTTTGTTGAATGTCTTAAACAAAGGATACCGGCCCACAGATTGTTTTAATATTATTCAAAGAACCAAAATTATTATGCTTTACAGTGGATCTTCTTCGTTCTTTCTTTTTCTGTTCATGTCAACGGCATTTTGCCGCGTGATTACACTACAACATAATTAAGATCTAGTAACACTTGAAAATTGTAACTAAATCAAGAAAAATGCTACTGATTAAATTTAGTAATATTTAAACTATTGTTAGGTAAAGCCCTTCTTACTAAAGAGCTTTATTTACATTTTATAGTATTATCTGTTGTTGTTTTTGGATTTTCAAACTGTTGTATTTGGATTTTCAAATTCTATTTTGAAAAAGAATATCTACCGAAGGTTGCTAAAATAGTTTCAATAGTAACGTCAAAACGTTTCTATAAGGTTGCTAAAAAACAAAGGTGTCGCCTACAACTTGAACCTTTGCATAGCGGAAACTATTCTGATTCAACAAGAGTTGCTTACAACATTGAACTCTGTCTCAGACATAGAGTCCGCACACAAACCTTTTCCTAAGGTGTATTCTAAAAGCTCGTGCGTTTATGACCCTGCACGTCTATCCCAGTTTTAACGATGCCTCAAAATCCCATAGGAACCGGCCTCAGTTCCACATTCGTATAGGTGAGTATATCAAGAGTACACCTGTAGCTATGTACTCCACTCCACATAGAGTATAGATCTCATTAAGAGTTTCTATTATCTCATCCTCTTGTCGCTGCAGGATTCATGCTTTCTTAATTTTCTCATATCATGTTTTATCACTCATAACTTGTTATTACCCATTGAACCTATTTCTTGGGATCACCAGTCAGTTAGGTCGGGTTACCATCTCTTGTGACCTTTAGGCATTAGTCTCATCCTATTGGATGTGTTTGTGACTTTCTTTCTAATAATTTCTTTCGTCAAAGGATTGACTAATTCTTTATCTGTACGTACATGATCTACTTTAACGGTTCCTTTTGAGAGTAGCTAACTCTCTAATTCTTTATGTGTTCATGCTTTAATTATCGTCTCTTACCATTGTAGCAACGATTCTCAATTTTGCAATAGCTGCAGTACTATCACAAATAATTAACATTCATGGCAACAGTTTTACCCACTAGGGGATCTCAACTAGCAAGCATTTTCTCAACTTGCTTCTTCACTAGTTTTCTCTAGTGTTCTCATCTCAAATCATTCCATAGTGGATTGAAGCAATATCATATGTTTCAACAAACAACTCCTCCGGTGATGCTAAATGTGCAGCCACTGTTCGCTTAAGACTCCTCTGAAGGATGTTCTATTTTGTATCTTGTATCATTCAGGTACAACAAGATACTTCTGATAATGTAACCCTAGAGTCATAGTATTTTTAAGGCACCTCGTGACTCTTTCAATAGCATGGCAATGCTCCTTAATCTGTCTACTTGTAAACTTGCATAAAAGTCCCACGACATAGGCAATATCGGGTCTAATACATTCAGTGGCATACCTAAGGGTTGCCAATGATGTTCGCATATTCTATTTGTCTAACACCATCTCAAGTGTTCTTGAAGAGTTTCACTTGAACTGTAAGGCATGCTTGCAAGTTTACAATAATAATTACATTTCCGTAAGATCTTCTCAACATAGTGAGATTGATCCAAACTATTCTCTTTTCTTATCTAGTAATCTTGATACCAAGAATTACTTCAACTTCGCTTAGGTCTTTCTTATCAATGTTTTTGATAAACAATGATTTCACATAATTTACAACATGAATCTTTGAACCGAATATGAGCAAGTCGTATACATAGAGACATATGATCGTGCAAATGTTATTTTCATATTTGTAGTGAATACATTTGTCACTTTCATTCACTTTATACTCATTCGATATAATTAGGTTGTCAAATTTTCCATGTCATTTCTTAGGAGTTTATTTTAGACCATACACATAATTATCTAACTTACATACCTTGTTTTCTTGTCCATGAATCACAAAACTTTCAGGTTTTACCATATAGGTTTCTTCTTTTAGTTCACCATTTAATGAGGCAACTTTCACATTCATTTGTTGTACTATCAATTTATGAACAACGGCTAAAGGCACTAGCACCCTTATGGATATGATTTGATTGATTGGTGACTAAGTGTCGAAGAAATCTATATTTTTTTCTCTTTGCCTAAAACCTTTTTCGACAAGGTGAGCCTTGTATTTAGCAACCGAACGATCAAGTTTTAGTTTCTTTTTCCAAAATCCAAATACAACCAACTGGTTTGCAATTAGGAGGCAAGTCAACTAAGAGTCGTGTTTCGTTAGACTCTAGAGAATCCATTTAATGGTTTACTGTTTTTTTCTTTTCAAAAGTTAGCATCCAATGAAGACAAAACTTCTTGAAGGCGAGATGGATCCTCTTCCAATATACAAACCATATAATTAGGTTTATACTCTTTAGCATTTATAACTTTCTTACCTCTTCGAGGTTCTATAACATCTCGTACGATGTTTTCATAATTGTTTCTGATTACTAGAATGTAATCAGATGCAGTGCTCCCACTAGCTCTCAATTTAAAAGGGAAATTATTATGCCCCCACTAATGGCGTGCTTTCATTAAAGTAGTGCCCCCACTATTCTTTATTTGAAGGGTTATTTATTTACATAGAAATCGGTATCGTTTAATTACTATGCTCATTTTAGCATTTAAGTCATAAAACTTATATGCTTCGCTATTTATAGCATACCCAATGAATACACATTCATAGGTTCTACTAATGAGTTCAACTCTCTTGGGGTCCAGAATCCGAACATAGGTCATACAATCCCAAGTTCAAAAAATAAGACAAGTTGGGTTGTCATTTCTTCAAAACTTCATAATTAGAAATTTTGTTCTTAGACTTGGGTACTCTATTCGACATAAATTTCAATTTTTTGTTATAAAAATTGAACATATCAAGCGTATCAATTTTATTTTTCAAAATTTACAGTCATCTATAAATATGATAAATTATCTTTTTATCATTTCTAGTTATATGTGTCATCAAGTTCACACATATCATAATTTATTAAGTTTAGAGGTTCAAATTCTCTGAACACTGATTTATATGAACTTTTGGTTCATTTACCTTCATTGCAAAAAATAAAATTTTCTAATCATATAACTTTGGAATTAAGTCCAAGTTACTCAAGTTTAAAAATAAACACTTGTTCATATGATAAATTTTGACATGTCAAATATTAAAATCACACAACTTATAAAATAGAAGGATAATTTAATTTTGAGCATATCATCAAAGGCGCAGTCTTTTCCCTACAATAATGCATGGTGCACAAGTCTCTCATTAAGGCTGAGTCAACTCAATCTTATTCAGTAGAAATCTGAAATTCAGATTCTTTCTTATTTTGGAGCATGCATCACGTACTAGAGAATAATTTTATTTTCGGACTCGAACAGTAACTCCATATCTCTAACGCCAACAACTTTAGTGGTGTTTTGAATATTCTAACAACACTTTCTTATTTTCAGCAGTAGCATATGGTTTAAACATAACACCATCTTAGTAGATAAAGCGCAAGGCACTAATGTGCATCCACCAATCACTTCAACCAACTAGATTGATTACATTAATAATAACAAAGAATTTCTCTTTAGTCAAGTTACGTTGCAGAGCAACACTTGACTTGTTCTTATACTTGCGGGACATATGACTTGGTTTCGCACAATTAAATAAATTATGAACCATTGTCATTTCCTAACGGTGGTTGCTGATTTCCAATATATATAGGACCTTTTTGGGGTTCATATTCTCTTGGCAATTAGAGTTATTTATTCACAGTGCGGTTTTGATTTTTGAAAATAGTTTTTAAACAAAAAATTCAAAATCGCATATGTGAATTTCTTAACGTTGTTGTTATAACAACAAACACTTCATTGTGTTCAGTATAAAGTTGTATTTTTATAGCATTTTTATCCTTCTTGTATTTAGGGACAATAAATTTGAGTTAGGAATAACTTTGGTAGACATGAAAGAAGGAAACGTCTTAAAAATGTTGTTTTTGAATTTCCAAACTGTTGTATTTGGATTTCCAAATTCTATTTTGAAAAAGAATATCTACAGAAGTTCTTACTAGGTTGAGTCACGACCAGGTCGTTCTCTTTAAGACATTTCGTGGCACTGCCCAAAATTGTGCAAGACAAACTATCAACCACGCTGCCAACAGGATAAAACAAGCTACAACTGTGCGGTTAACTATTGCACTGTAGAACACCGTTCGAGATATCACTATTTAATACTGAAACCACTTTCTAATATGGTACTGTGACCCATTCTATTATGATGCTAAGACCACTCAAATATGGTATTATCACCATTCTAACCTTTAAGTTCTCCAAAATATCAATATGGTAATACGACCACTCAAATATGGTGATACCACCATTCTAACTTTTTAATTTCTCCAAAAATAGAAAATATAGAAATAATATTTATATATACCGTTAAGATCATTCTTAATTCCGACGGGACATTATTATTTCAAAAGGGACTATGATCTTAAAAGTACTCTTTATTCCGAAGAGACATATATTAACGAATGGACTATGTTCTTTTCTTAATTCTGAAGGGACATTATACCGAATAGGGACTAAGGTCTTAAATTCGAAGGGACAGAAAAAATGAGATAAGGAGAAGATGCATTGTTAAACTAAACTACCTTAAACTGATGTGAATACTTGGCATTTTCTATCGTTGCACAATAAGTCTAAGAGTCTTTGCATATAATTTTTGGATTTCTCCGCTTACAAGAAAATGTCTATGTTTCAACCATACATGTTATACGAGGAATTTACTATGTGCGCAAAGTTTATATCATCTATATCAGCGTACATAATCACCAACTTGCTCTATATATCAGAAACATATAACAAAATCGAACACTTATACCTGAAATTGAGGATGGAGAAAGATAGAAACAGAGGGAAATCAGAACCCTAAATATAACAACATGATGATGATAGAATGAATGGTATTAAATAGATATGTGATGGAATTTACCTGACTGAATCGTGTTCTGAATTAACCTAATCAAAAGCAAGACGAAGATGAGAGAATCTGCGAGAGTGAGAGACACAGTGACGAGGTGAGAGATGCGGCGGCGAGGTGAGAGATATGGTGGCGAGGTGAGATGTGCAAGGTTGTGATACGACGGTGAAGTGAGAAATACGGCAGTGAAGTTGCGATCGGAGTGACGAGAATGTGTTTCTAATATTTTTTAAAATAAATTTTTCATTCTCTTGAGTTTTTTATATAGTACCAGCAAACTAGTAAAAAAATCCTCTAAAAAAAACCAGTAAAAATCTGTGACAAATTTTAAAAAATGTACAAATAAGTGTTACAAATCAATAATCAGTAATATATAATTGGGTGTTACCGAAAAAATGTTACTAAAAACCATATATGTAGTAGTGTTACTAGCAAATTAATTATTATATGATAATATAAAATATGTGTTTGAACGAACACCAGTATCATATCATACACCAAAAAAAAGAACACCATTATCATTTAGATTTTATTAATAATACTTCATTGCCATTAATTGGAAAACGAACTTCAGTTTTTAAATTTATTTATTTTACAGAAAATAGTCTTGGCGATAAGTTTTTTTTTTTAAGCCATTTGAATATATTGCTACTATACATTAATGCATCATGTCGCGGTGATTTTTGGATATCAAGCTATTGGTTAGCGTTGACTCACAAAATTAAGTTCACCACCGATCTTTTATTTTTCCAAGGAAAAGGGGAAAGTTCGAAAAAACCCTAAATTTTATAGAGATCAAGGTCCGGGGGTTGGTTAAGCGAAGGGAAGGTATTAACACCCTAAACGTCTATAGTACTCTATAGGAACCTCTTGTTTTTAATTATATTTATGCTAAAATTGATTATTTGTTTGTAAGTAAAGGCTTAAGTGTAAAAAGACTAAAGTGATGATTTAAAAAGAAAGAAAATGTTTTTGTTATTTTTATTGATTTGGAAAGACAAAGTTTTTTGCCTACGTACCCGAGCGGGATCAAAATCACGTTGTTCGGGGTAAAAAAGCCGAGTGATTTGTTTTGATTGATTTTAAAGTTTGAAAAAGTTTTGGAGAAGATAAGAGACCGTAGAGGCGTAGAAGAATAAAAGTGTGAATTGGATTGATTTTAAATTGAAGAAAAAGTTTGAAATGATTAAAGTTGATTAAAGTTTGATTAAGGAAAAAGACACTTGGTTTGAAATCCAATGTTGATTTTTTGGGATTTTGATTATATGAAATGTTTTTGATTTTTGATTATTTGATTTTTTTGTGAAAATTTTGATTAATTCCTAAGGTCCATAGACTAAAATATCCTGAGATAATCTAAAGCGCACCGGATCCCTCAAAATGACGTTGGATCAAGTGATGGTCCTTTTCCTCAGATACGGTCATTATTTGCATTTTATCGTTTTAGACATAAAGCGAAATAAATAAATGTGAGTGTCGGTGCGATATTCTCATTTATATTTACATTGTTCCTAAATACATTCTAATAAAATGAAAAAAAAAATGACAAAATAATAAATAAAAATAAAATTGCAAATGCATTAAAATAAATATGCTAAAAATAAATAAAGAAATAAAAATGCATGAAATGCGAGACAATAAATAAATATGTTGCATAAAAATAAATAAAAAAAATAAAAATGCATGAAGTGCAAGATATAAAATAAATATGTTGCATAAAATAAATAAAGAAAATAAAAAATGCATGAAATGCAAGACATAAAATAAATATGTTGCATAAAATAAATAAAGAAAATAAAAAATGCATGAAATGCAAGAAATAAAATAAATATGTTGCATAAAATAAATAAAGAAAATAAAAAATGCATGAAATGCAAAACATAAAATAAATATGTTGCATAAAATAAATAAAGAAAATAAACAATACATGAAATGCAAGACATAAAATAAATAAAAAAATGCATGATGTGCTGAAAATTAAAGGGCAATAAAATAAAATGAATGAAAATAAATAAAAAAACTAAAAATAAAATGCAAGAAAAGAAATAAAAGGAAAGAAAATAAAAGAAGAGAAGTAGAGAAGAAAGGGGGTGCAGAAGCAGGGAGAGGGGTGTGGAAAGCAAAGTAAAAGATAGAGCTGGGCTTAGGGATTAGGGAGTATTTATATGTTTTTTCCTGATTTTTCTTCATTTCTTCTTCCCCTTCTCTCTCTCTAACCTCTCCTCCTTCTCTCTTCAATTCAGACGACCGAAAAAGATTTCCGGCACGGTGGCCGCCGGCCTAGATGGCGGCGCCACCGCGCCGGAGAAGAAAAACCCTCTCTTTTCAATTTATTTTTAATTTTCTAATATCCTTTTCTCTCTAGTTTTCAAAAATCAAATTAGTTTTTTCAAAAACTTTTTAAAATGGGCTAGATCTAAACTTGAAAAAAAGTTTGATAAGCACCTCTGGAGTTCTGTTTTGGTTCGGCTACGTTGTTGTTTTGGCTTGGTATTGATCCGGTTTGGTTCGAAATCTGTGATAATTTTGTTTGGTTCAATTTTTTATGATATGTGTGGTTCGGATTTGAGATTATGGTTTTGTGTTTGTGGGTTTTGATTCGAATTTGAGATGGTTTTGTGTTTGATGGGTTTTGATTCGGATTTGAGAGGTTTTGGTGTTAGGGTTTGAATTCGGGAATGAAAAGGGAAAGAAACTTTTTTGTTTTTTTTTGTGGTGGCCGATCTGACTTGTGGTGGCTGAGGTGGTTCTAGGTGGATTTGATCCGGATTGGGGAGGTTTTGTGTTTGTTGTTTTTGGTTCGGATTGGTTTTCGATGATGGATATTTTGGTTTTGATTCTGATTTTTGTGGATGAGAAAATGAGTTAGGGTTTGTGCTTTGGTGGTGGCTGTGACTGGCTTTCCTGACTAACTCTGTAACATCCCGCTTAAACGTAACTTTTATCAAGAACAAAAGAATTGCGATTAAGTAAGGGTAAAATTGTAATTTCGAGATGGCAAGGCTTTATATAGGAACCAAGATATTTTCATTTCATTTTTCCTATCCTCTCTCTCTCACTACAAATCAGAATCCCCTCCCCTTCTCTCTCTAACTCACGCCATTCTCTCTTTCACCACCAACCTTTATCCATCATTTTTCCTTCCCTAGTTCTTTGTGTTGCAATCAAGCAAGCTTTTGGGAAAGAGGAAGCTAAGGAGAATCAAGAAAGGAGTAAGATCAAAGCAAGGGTTTTGGAGTTAAGAATTTAACAAGCATCAAGCAAGGATCTAGGTGAGCTCCTTAGGGTTTTAGAACCCACTTTGAGTGAGTTGGGTGTGATTTATGATTTGAGCAAAGTTTAGAGATTTTGTGCCCTAATCCCTTTGCTTGCCATTTCCTTGTTAATTCATGTTTTAATCAGTCAATTTGCATTAGAAATCATTCCTCATGCTGTTGGGAAGCTTGGGTAAGCTTGGATAAATTAAAATGGTTGAAAAATCACGTTTTTGAACCTTTTCTGTCCTGTCATGGTGGCTCTGCGAAGTTGGACTTTGCTCTGCGAAGTTGAGTGTGAACCACTTCGCCTAGACTTTTCTCTGCGAAGTTGAGTCTGAACCACTTCGCCTAGACTTAGCTCTGCGAAGTAGTCTTTGCTCTGCTAAGTTGACAGCATTTGTTTTTTTGACTCTTTTATAAATGTACCAATTGTCCAAGTGCCATGTACATCATTAAAAACCCTATTTTTCTCAAGGAACACTATTTTAACATATCCTAAAGGCTTCCAACAAAGGAGAGTATGAGTAAACAAGGACTTGGCAAAACACTAGAGGTACTAATGGTAAAGGTTAGAGGAACAGGAAATTATTATAAGTGGGATAGCAAGCCCTAAGCATGACATATGATAACGATATGTCTAGATCCAGATAAGATTAAGGGTTGGATTTCCAGCAACCAAGTAAGTGGCTTATGAGAACGATAAGCCTAGAACCTTATATTATAGGTTAAGTATCAAGAATAATTACTTGAAGAATGCATCAGATATGCAAAAGCTTATAGTAAAGTATCAGATGTACTTACAAGTACTTAAGATAAGAATTATGCTAAAGATTATACGTGTTCAGCAGACTCCGGATTATGCCGGATGGGATTTCTCCGAAAGGGATATCCACACGTAAGTTTATAAGTTATATATATAAAGAAGAATAAGAACAAGTTAATAAAAAGACTAGATGTGTCTCCTATTTTCTCGCTAGTTAGAACGCAGGGGGTTCCAGACTAAGCTGGAATGGTGAAGTTACCATCCGTGAGGATAGCTACACATCAAAGTCAAGAAAGTTAAATGTGTCTCCTATCTTCTCGATAGTTAGAATACAGGGGGTTCCGGATAAAGCTGGAATGGTGAAGTTACCGTCCGCAAGGGCAGCCACACAAAAGTAAGAGAAGTCCGGTGTTAGCCTGATATGATATGAATTTCACCGGTAGCAGGGAGATGTATTCTGGGGTTACTCCACCTGGATGCACTCCATAAAATGAACCAAGATAAGTATTGTTTGTTCAACGCTAACTTACTAACTTAATGATAAAGAAAGATGTATATGTATATTATACAAAGAGATATGACAAGTAGTCACCAGTTATCAGAAAGTGATCATAGACTTCCCCTCGATCACTAAGTATAAGATTAAGTATATGATAAGAGACATATAGCGATCCTAGCTTTCCCTTGATCGCAAGATATGTAGAGACTGACGGCGATCGTAGGTTTCCCCGAGATTGCCAGAGTTAGTGCGTTGCGACCCTAGGTTTCCCCGTGGTTGCCAACAGTAGGTTGGGCTGGAGCTCATTGAGACACTATGTCTCATCCCAATCCTTCTGGTGCAGGTTCTCAAGTAAGCATGAGGTTCGTGATGAAGTTCTGCAAGGGAGACGCTGAATGGAGTGCTGATGCTCGTCTTGTACCAACTCAGGAGGTTGTCAGAAAATATATATATATATATATAAGTGTATTTTATGGTACTTGATTGGTTGTATATACGAGCATGTTCGTATTCACTCAGTTGTATTGTATTATTATTATTGAAAATTTTAATGTGTCCAGTATCAGACTAATACACATGCTAAATATTCTAGACAATTTAGTATGGGTGTTACAAACTCCCCCCTTGGTTCTGTGCATTAAATGCACTATTTAAAGGACTCTGAATTAGGGTTTCTGGAATGACCAGAATGCCCTTGGACTGTATCTGGACCAAAAACTGACTGAAAATGATAAAAAGAAGTGAAAACTAAAAAACAGAAAAATAAGGAAATAAAGAAAACGAAAATAAATAAAAATTTAAAATAAAAGCTAATAATAAAAATTAAAAGAAAATGAAGTAAATACAAAAAATAATAATAAAAATAAAAATAAAAATGAAACGGTTGCCTTCGGAACAAAAATGAGGTATTTTAAAATACCTCTCTGCCGAAATTTCGTCTGAAACGACGAAAATTTCCGGCTTAAAAAAACGAGAAAAACAAATTGAAAATGGGTCAAAAATGGGGTATGACACATCACAAAACTTGAAATCTTTACTTATAAATAAGTTGCTGGCCGAAGGTCATCTCACCATCAAGGCTTGAAGATCTCTATGAAGAAATAGGGTACGGAGATTTCCACACTATTATTATGAATCCGTGAACTTTGAAGCAAATCGAAGAAATGAAAGCCATAAGGAAGAAATGATAGCCCTCAAGAATTTCTTGACAAGAAATATGTGGCTGCCGGTGTCATGGAAGTGTGCAAGAGAAATAAGAATGTCAAGGGAAAAAAAAATCAAAAGATTTACGACAAGATTAGTCGTAAACAGCTACAGAAAAATAGCTAAAATTGATCAGGCGTTCTGCAATAGTTGCTCTTTTAAATATCATTAAACTCATACTTTTTCTACCATCTCGACACAAGCTAAGAGTTCATAAGATAGATATGATGTAGTGAGTCTTTTTGAATGGAGTCCTCGAGGAAGAAGTGTCGATCGAGAAACTACTAAGAAGCAAGATGAAACGATACAAAAACAAATTAGTACTTATTATGAAAGAAGAAATGAATGAAGTAAATTCTCATTGTAGGAACAAAATTGGTTTTTGTACAAATCCTCTGAAGTTTTGATGATAACAAAGTATTGAAGAACAATTTGATATGCTAATATATGTTCAAGTGTTTAGTGTAACAGCCTGATTTTTAGTATTAAAATTGTTTGTTGTTGTTTATTATTAATTGTTTGATTATTATATCTATTAATTGTTTATTTTTGATGGATTAGTGAATTTTGGGTGATTAAGGGTATTTTGGTCATTTGAGGGTTAGTGGCATTTTTGTAATATGTTAGAAGTTTGAAATTTGAATTTTAGAGAGTTGTGGTGAATCAGTAAAAGGAGAGGTTTAAGTGTAGTAAAAGTGTAGAGAAATAATTATGTGTTGAATTGCGACTAAGCCCACTAGTGTAAGTGACTCATACTCATTATATTTAAAGAGAAGTGGTAGTGTTAAGTGAACTAGGTCAAATCATTTGTGAATATTTTGAGAAGAGGCTAAGGAGAGAGAAGAGAGAAAGAATAGGCTAGAAGAGGGAAAGCACTATGAGGTGAAGAATTGAAGCTGTGAAGCACTTTTGGGGAAGATTATTTTCATCATTTGGGTATTAAGAAACAAATGGGTTGTTTGGGATGTTTTTAGCTTATGCTTAAATTCATGAACTTATGATTGATTGTGTTAAATTCGTGTTCCTTTTTAATGGTTGAAATGAACATGTGTTAAGTTGCTGAATTGTTGTTGTTTCATCAAAACTCATGTTTGATTATGTTGTTTTGCTAACTTTGTGAAATTTGATGAATTTGATGAGAAGTATGATAATTGGTGTTGATTATGCTTAATTGAGTTGATTATGAACTTGATTATGTGATTGGTTTATGAATTCATGAGATTATGAAGTTTGGGTTGTGTTTAAGTTGTTGTTGTTGTTGTTTTGAAAATTGCTTAAGTTGGTGAAAATGATTAAGTTGTTGATGAAATGTATTAAGTTGATTCATGTTGGTTGATTTAAGTGATTATGATCATGTTGAATTGAATTAGAAACTCAGAATGTTGTTGTTATGCTTTGTTTGTGAAATTAAGTCGTTTTGGAAGAAAATGGATTTTTGAGACGATAATTGATTTTATGAGAATAAGTTGATGTTAAGTGATTTTAATTAAGTTGTTTTAAGCTATATTAAGTAGATAATAAGTGGTGACAACTGGTTTAAGGATCTGGAAATGTTTCGGTGCAAACTGGGTCGAAAAACAATGTTGAAAACAGTATTTTTACGCGAAAACGCAAAAATCGGAAAATCATGTATTGGTAGTCACGAACGACCGTGCGCCCCTGTGGCACGGACCGTGCGTGATTCTCGTACTTAGGGGACACGACCGTGCGTCCCTAGAGCACGACCGTGCGCCCTGTGCAGTGTGGCGAAACCCTAATTTTGTCACTTTTTGAGGTACCCAATGCACTTGAATGACTTCCAAACACTTAAATATGAGTAATAGGTGTTTAATGGTGATGTTTATGATTGATCAACTTAGACATAAGTATAGTAAGGCTTATAGGTTAATTAATTAGAGACGGACTTTAATAATGAAGTAAAGCGGTGAGGTTTTGCATGTTGCTTATGCTATGTGGATGAATGAATGAATATGATGATTATGCAATTTTTGATTACCTGATTTGTTGATGTGTGGCCTTATTGATTTGACAATGTGATTGGTGATAAATTGGTTATGTATGTTATATAATGGTGTAAATTGTATAACGATGATGAGTATGTTGGTGTGCATTGTCGAGTCTCTATGTGGGTTCATGCATTCATAGTCGGTTATTGGTGCTTGATTTAAGATCAAGAATAAACATTGGTGCTTGATTTAAGATCAAGAATAAATTGGTGGGTGATTTAAGATCACTATGGTACCATATGCATGTAGAGTCCTTAGGTGCATTGCATACGCATGAAGCGTCATATGTGGTAATGTTTTGGCGTGAACTTGTGCATCTAATTGGTAATTGCGATGAGATTGAATTGATTTAACTTGAGTTGATGATTATGCACGAACATGTTTTGGTGTGAGCATTTGATGTGTATATAACTGTTGGGTAACCGGTATGATGATTGTATGCGAATATGTTATGAATTTACGTAATACGTAACCAGGCTTTCTTGTAATGTATTTGGATGTATTGATGTTGATGTTATTGTTGCCTGAGCTTACATGTGTTTATTAATCTCTTATGTTGAACGTATATCTTACCCCCCAGTGACTTTTGTCGCCTCACCCTTGTGGTGTAGACGTCGTGCAGGTTGAGGAGTAGCATTTTGCTTGTGAGTTGATGAGGATTGCTTGAGGCCTACTCATATTTATCTGCTTTTCTCGAGTCGTCTAGATTTAGGTGCTCTGATCTAGGATGTCGGGACTTTCTTTTGTTGGATTTTATGTTGTGGGATCTTATGATCAAACATTTGATGTTATATTATGTTGAGTTGTATGTTATGAACCGAGACATGACAATTGTATGATGTTGAGTATGATTTTATTCCGCTGCGATATGAATATGTTTTATGAAATTTTTATATTGAATATTTGATATGAGTTTATGTTGAAGTAGTAAGACTCTAATGTACGATAAATGCGTGATTTATCTTTTAATTATGTTCTCAGGGATTGGGATTTACATTTAGGACCATAGAATAAAATTTAACAAGGTATGTACATGTATAAGAGCATTAGAAGCACAAGAGAAGCTAAAAAAGACTTTGGTAGAAGATCTGAAGAAAGGTCAACTAGAATTCAACACCTTGGATCAGAAGACCATCAGACTCTGAAGACCATCAGACTCTGAAGACCCCCAGACTCTAAAGAACAGAAGATCCTGAGGGACCCAGAAGACACGTCAGATTTGTCCTCTTCTGTTGCTATCTCTATCATGACTCTGATAGTACAGTTTTTCCTCTTCTAACCACATGAAGAAACAAACAAAGAATTTCAAGGACAAAGAGAATGAATGGATAATTTCAGTTACAGCAAAGGAATTTCAAATGTCTAATCAATGACATTATCCATATCAAGCAATGACCCAACGTCCTTGATTTGAAACTTCTTAACGACTCTTATGTGTTGGCACCTCTTCAACGTCTCTCAAATCGTTTCCTATATAAGGAGCTGAAGACATGAATAAATAGAACTAGACTCTGCTATTTTCACTGTGCTCTTACTCCGCAAATTCAAAAGCGCATAGAACACTTAAGAATTTCTTACTAAGTTCATATCTTAGAAATTCTAAGTTCATGGAGTTTGTTCTGTACTTAATTGTTTACAACTTTTATTGTATATTTGTTTACAACCGTTGGTTACAAAAATGTTTACTTGCGAGATCAACCAGGAATCTCAGGACATATGTGTGTTAGATTTTTCCATAAACATTTGAATGTTTCATGATGTTCTTGAGATTGTTTAATAAAAGATGAAATTAATCGTCAAATTCAACAAAATTGAATCTGTAGAAACTAATTCCAATAGATAAAACTTTAATGTAAATGCGTAGAAAGTAAGTAAATTGCAAGAATACTTAAGAAACAAACTTAAATTGCATTGAATTAAATGAAAATGTGTTCACAAGGATCATACATTTGCTTATTATTCATTTCTCGCTTTGACATGGATATTCTGAGTGTTTAAGTTTCCTGTGTGTAATTTGTGACCTGTTTTTCCTATGAGAAACTACTATTTATACTAAGAAAAATAATTGTACAAACGTATCTAGAAATGTAACTGCCACCCATGTATATTGATGAGAAACCTTCTGATATTGAACCTGATTCCACGTCACTTCGACAACAGTTATTTGGTCTTATCCATTACCAGTCTTCTAATTGTCGAATTCACCATCCCTTAGCTCTCTTAATTTCACCAAGTCCCAGATTCTGTCGAAATCCTCTCAACTAGACTCTGTCAAAATCTTCTCAACAAATATAATACTTAACAACTTCTTCAATTGTCGAAAATAACATCTTTCTCTTAAAACAACAAGTCAAACTTTATTGATTGCATTTAATTGAGCCTGTCGAAAATGCATGCTAACAATATCAAGTGTAAGAACAAATATTTTATTGTAAACTCTAAGAAGTCTCTTTCTGTTTTGATTGAGCATTTGGAAGTTTCTTGCTTGTGTGCTTGAGCATTGGAAGTCTCTTGGTTATGTCCTTGAGCAATTTGTAATCAGTAGTGATTATAGTGAAAATCCCTTCGAAGTGCAAGGGGACTGGACTACTCCTGGATTGTAGGAGGAACCATTATAATTGATTTGCGTATGATTTATCTCTCTATCTCTCTCTCTTTATCGTTGTGTTTGATTTTATCCACTGTTATCAGACTCTGAACTCATCAGACTCTGACTAGTGCTTGAACACTTAGAAAAACTACAAAAAGCCAACAAGATTCAACCCCCCTTCTTGTGTTTTTCTCACCTTCAGTTTGGTATTAGAGCACGGTGTGTGCTCAACCACTTAACCGTGCCACAATTAAAGATCAATACAGAAAAACATGTCTGGTGATGAAGGCAACATTGATGCTTCGCCACAACTCTACTGTCAACAATGATTACAATACTTCGACTGCTGAGAAGAATAGTTACTCTATAAGACCTCATCCTTAAATGGATATGTTGCTCAGTTCTCTTGGTGGAAGAACAAGATGTACAACCATATCATCGGAGTTGATGATGAGTTGTGGGACATCATTGAAGATGGGGTTCCTTTTGTTGTTAATGCAGAAGGAATGGTAGTAAACAGGAAGAGTCTGACCGAGGATGAAAAGAGAATCTACACAAAGCATCACAAAGTTTGTGGAATCCTTGTGGATTCTCTACCTCACTCAGACTACACCAATATTCTGGACAAGTCTACTACTTAGTCTATTTTTGAATCTCTGTGCTCTACCTACGAAGGAAACCAACAGGTTAAAGAAGCTAAAGCTAACCAATTGGTTGATCAGTATGAGCTTTTTAGAATGAAGGAGGATGAAGATATTGAAACCATGTATTCAAGGTTTCAAACTCTTGTATCTGGCCTTCAGGTTCTGAACAAAAGCTATACTGTCCATGATCATGTCAAGAATATTCTAAGGAGTCTCCCTGCCAGGTTTAGACGAAAGGTTATAGCTATTTAGGAAGCAAAGAACTTGGATACACTTGGTTTGGAGAATCTGATAAGTTCTCTCAAAAGTCCTTGGATTAAGCTTGTTGGAGATGAACCTGCTAAGAAGTCCAAGTCCATTGCTTTGACATCTAAGAGAAAAATTGGTGAAGCTCTTCTGGCCACTGAGTCAGAAGAAGAAACTCTTGATGGAGGATCTGATAATGACTCAGATGTTGAAGAGATGACATATTTAACTAAGAGATTTCATTACCTGACAAACAAGAAAATGTTTCCATGCAGGAGAAGTGGTTCAAAACCATCAGGTTTCAAGAACAAGAAAGAAGTTCAGAATGGATGCTTCAACTGCAAGAAACCTGGTCACTTTATTGCTGATAGTCCTGAGTTGCAGAAGGACACGTCAAAGAAAGAGAGCTCTAAAAAGGAAAGTTACAAAAGCAAGATCAAGAAAAGTCTTATGGAAACATGGGATAAGTTTGATGAGGAGTCAGAATCTAACAAAGATGATGAAGAAGCTAATCTGGGTCTTATGGCCACTGTAGCTTCTAATGCAGAGTCTGGATTAGATTCTGATGACGATGATGAGGTATTCTCTAAACTCACTCATGAAGAACTAGTTGATGCTATTAAAGAACTTGCTAGATGATGTCTGAGCAAATCAAGAGGTTTTAGAAATTTAAAGAAAAAGTTTGATTTGCTGGAATCTAGCAGCATATTTTTGAAGAAACAGTATGAACACCTTTTAGTCAGAAATGACATTCTGGAGAATGGTGGTCCTACTGATTCTCGTACTGCATATCAGATTTTACAGATACAATATGACATTGTAACAGAAGAATCTTTAACCTTGAGAGAACATAGTCATGATCTTGAAAACAAAATCATGGTTATGGAGGAAGCTTCTGCCACCAAAGTCAACAAAAATCCTGATAAAACTGTGTCTGAGCATGAATTAGTCCTTCAAGAGCTTTTGTCTACTGATCTACTGAATATTGGAGAGAACCAGGAGACACTGACTACTGATATGGTAACCTTTCTATCCCTTCTGCATTTGTTTACTTATTGTAGCTGATAGGCCTGGACATGGTGTACTTAGCATAAATTTATTATGTGATAGTCATCATAAGATGATAATGAGATAAGAGCATATTTATGGATATCAGTTACACATCCCACATTGTTTACAAGATCAGGAGAAGGAAACATTTTAAAAGAAATGTTTAAAACTTGACTGACCAAAACACAGGGTAACTCATGATAGTCAGTGATGAGAAACTATTCTGATTTAGAAAGAATCTTTTAATCCTTCAGTATTATCCTACCTCTTCATATCTTTAGAACATCTTCATCTGTCTGTTAGTCACACACACAAAAGAAGAAATGTGGACTAGTTACGACTGATAATCACAACATATAAAGACTGGCTAATTTCTTAAGAACAACATGTGAAAAGAAACTAGCTAGTTATATTTCATTATCATAATCTCAGATGTACTAGTTATGTCTGAGTGGAGCAGAATCTATTTGAAGCAAAATCTGTGCCCAAGCTTAGCAGTGTATTCTGTGGTGAATACTCTAATAGCTCAAGGCATACATTATGCATTAGTTTACAACTAATAAGGTTGAGGAATCAATGCATAACACATCTGCTAACGAAAGGCTTGATACTACATGTCAAAGCTAGATAAAAATCTTGCATGTATACAAAGCTTAAAAGTCATCTTAGAACAAATCAGAAAAACATCTTCAGAAGGATGAGATATAATAAGAGGTGTTACTTCAGAAGGAAATCAAAATTGGAATTCTGTTTGATCTCAGAAGAACATTGTTGGAGAAAAAATCTTAGAATATGCAAAGGTATGACAGACTCTTCTAATTATCCAACAATGTGTAGATATGATTGAAGGACATAATCTGATAGTACTCGGAAGCTATTCAAATTAGAACCTTTCATGGGTATAGTCTGATAAGAAAAAGCATCTAATAAATTCAGAACCTTTGAAACCTCAGAATCAGATAAGAACCGAGTCTGACTTATCAAACAAGTGGAAAAGTCTCTCAACTATTTTGTTGACACCTGGCCCACTAACTTGACAGTTAGACTGGAAAGTTTTATCTGATGTGTATCTTAACTATTGGGTAATAACCGTAAGACAATGATGGTTTTGCTTTGAATGATGTGTCTCGCGCCCCCATTAACATTGAAATTTTTCTTCATTCGAATTTGGGTATACGAAATGTTTTGATCAAAAAGGCGCTTTTACAGAGTTATTCACACACACAGTGGCGGAGGGCCTTTAGGGCCAAGGTGGGCCACGGCCCACCCCACTAAAAAAAATAATTTTTTTTATATGGGAAATTATTAAAATATCTTTGATTTTTAACTAAAATTACCTTGCGACCCACCCTCTTCTCCATTTCAGTACGTTTTATTAGCACAATTTCAAGTCAATCGAAATGTATAAATAATTATCTTGAATTTTTAAGGTATACAATTTAATTTTTTGATGGTCAATCTTGTGTTTAACGCTTATTATAACGTAAATTTTGTATATATATATTATAGTTTATTTTTGTGGCCCACCCAAACAATTTTTTCTGGCTCCGCCACTGCACACACAATCACTTTCACATCCCACACTATCTGTTCTCAAGCCTCCTCCGGAAAAACAACCCTTTTTCAAAAATAACCCTAGAAACCAAAAGCCTCCAGAAAAGTCAATGGCGTCGTTATCCTCTCAAACTATTGTTAAAAACGTAACAAGTGTTGAGTTCAATCATAAGCTGAAAACGATGAGTATACCAGAAGAAGAGTTATTTGTGATGCTGAAAGACCTCTTTGATTTATTCGGGTTACAAGAGAACGGAATCAATCTGCTAAGCTTAATCGATGCTCACAAATGACATCACTACATTGGTCTGCTGAACGGTTCAACCTAATATGAACTTGTAAAGTACTTTTGGGTTAGAGCAGAAGTGTTTAATAAAAAGGCAGCAGAAGAAGAACTCAGAAGAGCAATGACAAGGGATCCCAGGAATGCTAAGAAGTCAAGACAGGAACTTGGCTTGAAAGAGTTCTTTGAGACAAAAATAAGATCATTTGTCTTAGGAGCAGAGTTGGTCATCACAAAAAGCCTGATTGCAAAACTACTTAAAGTGGAAGAATCTGGAGCGTATTACAGAGATACCAACAGTAATACAATTTTCTGAATGTTATGAAGAAGACTTTGTATGAGTCAGAAGATGTGATCAAATATAAACCCAAAAGGCTTGGGTATGGCAAGCACATGAATCCTTTTGCAAAGGTAGTTGTCAGATTCATATATGGATGCATTCAACCCAGAGTAGAAGGAGAAAACAAAATAGTCAGTTGGGATCACAGACTTCTTGCAAAAATGATCCTGAACAGAGATCCAGTGAACCTACCTAAGTACATTTTCAATCATCTGTGTGATA
Source organism: Medicago ruthenica (assembly GCA_018208015.1). Taxonomy (NCBI): domain Eukaryota; kingdom Viridiplantae; phylum Streptophyta; class Magnoliopsida; order Fabales; family Fabaceae; genus Medicago; species Medicago ruthenica. The sequence goes on along the minus strand of CM031377.1, from coordinate 78,125,800 downwards.
GCATCAAGGAACAGAAGACAATTATTCCATATGGGAGACGTCCGTCAGATATCTTCTATCAAAGCAGGATAATCGAAAGGATAAACCAGTTATAAGCAGTTGAAGATTTTGGAGTCATCCTTGGGAAAGCTTTTGATGCTCAGACTCTGGTGCAAATGAAAATCATAAAGAAAGCAAAAGCCTCTGACATGCCATTTTGTGTCAGAAGGTCAAATCCCATCTATCTTGAAGAATTTTCTGTTATCACCAATCTGGACTGTGAAGAAGTCATCAAGGAATTCATACTATTGAAGAGAGCTGATGAAGTCTTCATCAGCAAAGATCAAATTCCAGATGCTCCACTTGATTTATACTGACAACCCAGAAGAAGAAACACTTTAGAAGAAATGATTCAAGAACCTATCATAAGATCTTCAGTCAGGACACCAAAGAGGAGAGCCAAAACTTTGACTAAAGAGGTAGATGAAATTGTAGATTCAGTATCTATTGAATCACCTCAAAGAAGGAGTAAGAAGGCTAAAATAGTGATTTCGCCTGAAGCCACTGAGCAATCCAAGAAGAGAAAGGGTAAAGAGGTTCAGACTCAAATCTTACCCACAATTGTTGAAGAAGAGGAAGAGGAAGAAATGCCTCTTAGAAGAAGACAGAGGGTATTTCAGACTGTTGAACAAGCTTCAACTGAACCTGAAGCAACATACTCCTTAAGTGAAAAAGAAGTTACACCAACATAACTTAAGGGTGTTGATGTTGTGCTTTTGAGAGAAGCAACTCTACTTGTGATTGAAAGTCTAAAAAGTAGAGAACCTGCAGTTGCTATTCAAGAAGATCAAGTTGTGCCTGTTTAAGTGATCAACACTGACAAGATATAAGCCACATGAGCAAGAAGATCAGAGACAACAGATCTACCAAGTATTTCTGAAACTGTTGTGGACGATAGTGCTATGCCCCCATCTTCACCCAAATCAACCTACAAAAACCTATCCTCATCTCCATCCTATATCTCATCCGACACAAGCAGCTCACAATCAGATACAAATAGTTCATCTTCAGTTGAGGATGTACCTCACATCCTTAACCCAAATGTTGCACCTCCACATATTCGTACACTTGATGACACCTTTGATTTTGAACTTCCAGTTGGTATTGAAATTCCAACAAATGTCTTGAGGCAAAATTTTAAACGTGGCTTTGTTGTTCTTACAAATATTAACAACTTTAGGAGGAGACAACTAAGTAAAATTGCAGCTCTGAAGGCCAGCTTTCAAAGTGGTATACCCAAACCTCCATCTAAGCCCAGATCAAAATGCAAGCCTACACCTAAACCTGCCTCAATTACCACAAAACTTCAGGAAATAACTTGTTAATTTCTGAATCTGCAGAAGAAGCTGCAATAATTCCTGACCCATAAATTGTACAAGAACCACAATCCAACAATGCTTTGCATGCTAAAACCAATATCATCAATAATCGAGACATTCTGGATACCTATCCAACACTTTTGTCTGCCACCATCCATGTGACACACATTTTTAAGTCTCTTCTAACCGCCCTTAACACCCAAACCTCTAGATCTCATCCTGAACGACAAATAACCAACCAAGAGCCTGATCAACATTATACCTGATCAACCTCCATCCTCTCCTAGAAGCACTGTCACTCCTAGCAAGAGTCAGGAAATATCAGATCTTGAAAATCTATATCAAAGGATCTGTAGTTGAGAAAGGAAACGAAGAACTAAGAAATCACATCAAAGAAATTTCTCATGATTTGTTAGACAACTTACAGAAGAGGCAGCTGGAATTGAAAGCAATTGAGGATGAGCTACAGTTAAATGTGAAGATTATATTGAATATGCTACTCTAGGATTTAAATTAATGTTGCACTCGAAGTTTTTGAAATGAATGTTTGTGCAAACTCTATTGTTCTATATAAACTTTTCTTCTATTTCTGTTTTTTCTTCCTGATTTTTGCTGATGACAAAAGGGGAGAAGGTATAGGATAAGAGGAAGTAATATATAGAAATAATGAGGAGGAAACAATGTGCTTCATGTCTAAAGGGGGAGCAAGACGTAAGCATTCAATGATAAATCCTAAGGCTTGAATGGAAGAGTAAACATGTTTTAACTATTATACTATGTTAAAAGTTATTGAATGAAATGGAATTTTAAATACTAAGTCTAAGTCTGATGAGATTTAGTACTTGAGATACTTAAAATTTTATTCAGACTCTAAATGAGCATCTGTGGCAAGACTAAAACACTGAGTCTGAATCTGATAGGATTTAGCACTTAAGAGTTAGAGTCTAAACCAGACTTTGAAGGAGAAATTCAAAATCACTTTTAACTCAGATGCAGGTTTGAAGTTTTAATATATATGTGCTCTGATGAGTTTTATTATGATTAACAATGAATTTAATTAATCGGGTTAGAACTTAAGGGGAGCTTACAAACCTCACCTTAGGAACTATAGAAGGGACTTAGGGGGACCTTGAAAACCTCACCTTAATGTACCATCACAGACTCAGGAGGAGCTTGCAAACCTCAGACCTTGAGACTATCAGACTCAGGGGGAGCTTACAAACCTAAGACCTTGAAGTCTACCTGTTAATTAGATTAACAACAATTTCTTCAAATACTTGTGTTTGTCATCATCAAAAACGGGGAGAATGTTGGAACAAAAAGGGTCTTGTACAATTCCTCTAAGGTTTTGATGATAACAAAGTATTGAAGAACAATTGGATATACTAATATTTGTTCAAGTGTGCAGAATCATAGAATATATCCATCAAGTATTGAACATGTATTAAAGCATCACAAGCATAAGAGAATCTCAAAAGACTATGGTAGAAGATCTAAAGAAATGTCAACCAGAAGTCAACACATTGAATTAGAAGAAAAGGACGCCTCTTAGAAGCTGAAGAGATCATCAGACTCTATGGAGATCATCAAACTCAAAAGACCTAGTCAGACATAGAAGAACCCATCAGACTTGGAAGACCTTTAGACTTAAGAAGCACCTAAGGGACCCAGACTCCACGTCAAATTTGTCGTCTTCTGTAGCTGTCCACATCAAAGGATCTGAGCACAGTTTTGTCTTCTTTTGACCATGTGTAGAAACAAACATAGAACTTCAAGGGCAATAAAAATGATCAGATACTTCCTATTTTAGCAAAGGATTTTTGAATGACTATCTAACAGAACTATCCATATCAGGCAATTGCTCAACGTCCTTGATTTGGAGCTTCTCAACGACTCTTAATGTGTTGGCACTCTTCTACAACGTCTCTCAAATTCATGCCTATATAAGGAGATGAAAACCATGAAGAAGATTAACAAGACTCTGCTATTTTACTATGCCATTACTCTGTCAAATCAAATAGCACAAAACACTTAGGATTTTTCTTACCAAACTTTGTATCTTAGAAATCCTAGAGTTGTAAAGAGTATGTTCAATTAATCAGTTTACACCAATTATTTATATATTCGGTGTAAGAACAAGTTTGTTTATATTTGCTGTAAACAACTAGAAGTCTCTTGCTTGTGAAGCTTGAGAATATAAGTATCTTGGTAAAACCTTGAGCACTAGAAGTCTCATTCAGTTGTGATTGAGCATTAGAAGTCTCTTAGGGTTGCCCTTTGTGCATTGGAAGTCTCTTGCATGCATGCTTGAGCAATAGAACTCTCTTGGAGTTGTCCTTGAGCATTGGAAGCCTCTTGGTAGTGACCTTGAGCAAAGAAGTCTCTTGCGAGGGTGCTTGAGCATTGGGAAGTCCCTTGGAAGAGTCCTTGAATCTTAAAAGAAGAGGAGAAGAAGAAAAGAGTTGTTGACATGACGAAGAGCTTCGCGTTGCCTACGAATATTCTAACAGATTTGAAGGAAAAAAAATAAAGAAAGTGTGACGGTGAAGATGCAATACCAAGTGTACAATGCACGGTCTAGATGGCGAAAGTCTATAAAAGGTGACAAGATGAAGATGCAATACTTGATTGCGAAGTTGGAAGAGCATAAATACGTATATTTCAAAAGAGCAAATTCTGAGGAAACCACTCTTGAAGACCGTTATGGTCATGAATTCCACTTACAAAACCAACTTGTACATAATGCCATTATTTGTGGTTGTTGGTGTTACCTCTACCAACATGACATATTCTGTTGGTTTTGCCTTTCTTTCCTCTGAATAAGAGGGAAACTTTACTTGGGTTTTGGAGATGTTGGAAGTTCTTTTGTCCTCAAAACTCAGCATGCCAAAGGTTCTGAAACTGACGCTTTACTTTATTATTTTCATATTGGGAAGAATTTAAGAGCTAAGTGCATCACCAATTGCTGAGTCAAACTGAAGAAGAAGGATGTAGAAGTTGATGGGAAAGAAGTGAAGGAAGTGAATGAGGCAAAGGAAAGTGATGTTGTTGACAAAATTTTGAGTGCTTGGAAAGACTTGGTTGAATCTCCTACGGAGGATTCATATGCAAGTGCGGTAATGTGATTCAAAGATGTATGCAAAAAATTTCCAAAGTTCCTTGACTATGTCCAAACCACAATATTGAACTCCGTTAAGGATAAATTTGTGTGGGCATGGACATATAAAGTCTTGCATCTAGGTTGCAGAACCACCAACATTGTGGAATCGGCTCATGGAAAATTGAAAAAATATTTGAGGAGTAGTGTTAGAGATTTGACATCATGTTGGGATGAAATCGACAAAATGTTGGATATCCAGCTGTCTGAGATACAAGCAAGTTTTGGGAGGAGACGTACCGTCTTATAATACATATACAAAGGCAACTTTTTGTACTATGAGTTGGAGGGTTATGTATCTAGAGCCGCATTGAGTTTTATCTTTGAGGAAGCAAAACTCTCCAAGACATTCAGTTTTGCTAAGAAAGATTGTGGTTGTGTGCATAAGACATCGTACAAGTTGCCTCGTGCATGTATTCTTGATATGAAGATAGAAGAAAATTTGCCTATTCAATTGGATGACATAGACCCTCACTGGCAAAGGTTAAGTGTATGTGGAGAAGGATTAATGATGATTTTTCTGTGATGTAGGAGTGGAATGGAATTCTAGAACGTCTCAAAAAAGTCTCTTACAAAATGCAACTCCACATCAAAGAGGTGATGCGTCAACTAGCATTTCCGGAAGACACAATGTTGTCTCCACCGCCAAGAAAGGTGGTAACCAAGGGAGCAAAGAAAAAGGTGAGGTCGACACCGAAAAATTCATCTACGGGTCGAATTCCCTCTATGTGGGAGCGTGTTAATTCCCAATTTTTCGATAGCCAATCGCCACGAACTAAGCCAACACTTCCAAATTTACCATACATTACACAAATCTCAAAATCATGAAGCCTTACATTGAAAATATTGTGAATGTTAAATGGGATGGTAATTGTGGATTCCAGGTCATAGCTAGACACATGGGCTTGGATGAGGAAAATCACATATTGGTTCGTAGTGCACTTATTCATGAGTTGAAAACTAATATGCGAGTCTATTTGCTGATATTTGGTTCGGAGGAGCATTTTGAGTATATCATGAATGGTTTACACCCTTCAACAAATAGTGGTGGAATTGCATACATAGATAAATGGTTGACATTTCCGGATATGGGTCACATTGTTGCAACTTGTTACAATAAAGTTGTTGTTCAATTGATAAGTCCCGAAAGAGGTCTATGTGAGACTTGTTCCCCAATCTGAGGTACTCCACCACTTAACTCACATGCCCACGTCATGTGTCTGGGCTTAATTCTTAGCCATTTTCCTAATGTTTATTTGAAAGTCGGTTGTCCATTACCACCACCTTGTATGGAGTGGAAGAATCATAAGATTGGTGAGGCTGAGCAATGGGAGTTTGCATTTATGGATAAACAAGCTTTGTTCAAAGACCTCATGTCTAAGGAGCCGAAGCCGCCGAAAAAACAAACAAATCATCTCAATCCAATTGATTGCGACACTCCCACTCCCGAAAAACCAAAAGGAGAATTTGAAGTAATTGAAGAAGATGAAGATGATGCCTTATCAGTAGCTAGTTAGATAGGTTATGACACTTTTTTGTCGGTGTTCATCCTTTTTTTTGTCGATATTACACTGACAAATTTTTTGGTGGCCGATATGTAACGCCAATAATTATGGCCAATATGTAACTAACATTATATAGATTATATAAATATATGAAGTGAAATCTTTTTTGGTGGCCGGTTATGTAACGTCAATTATTGCTCTCATTTTATAAAAATATCTGTCTCTAATTATTCAACCATTTATTTTATCTTTCATTTGGTTTTATTCTCATACTTGTTATTCCATAAACATTTGTGAAGTGAAACATGTCTGAAGATGCACAAGTTGAAGTTAAAGTTCATGTCTGATACTCCGCCGTGAAGAAGACAATTAAGGTCTTTTTAACCCCCACCGACAAGTTGGATGAGTTGAAGGCACAACTTAATAGATACTTTGTCCATCTTGGTGAAAATCAAAGAACATCTCATGTATTTGTACAGGTGCCATGCGTGAACCTAACGGCGGATAAAGATGAAGATAGTTGGAAGACAGTATATTTTCCACAAGTTATCCATGATGATGGCGACATAGATTACATGTTTAGATTAATGGTTGAAAATAACGTTTTACATCTTTGTAGCACTTAATTTATTGGATATATGTTTATTATATATGTTTTATACATTGATGCTATTAATTCAAGGTGCAACTTTTACAACATTTCTCGTAGAAACAACAATTTGAGCCCATGTCACCCTAACTTGAAAATTATATATGAGCATCTTCAAGTCTAAGAATTCCAGGCCAAAGTTAATTCCCTTAGCTAATGGTAGTTCATGACTTCCATTTGTTTGTATGTTCAAATTTAAATACCATAATCACTTGCCACTGGCCTGGAATGAAGCTCATTGTTCACATGGAAACTTCTACTTTAGATCTATGAATATCTGCTTGGCTGCGGGTTCATTGCCGCCTGTATAGGAAATAAATGGGAAAGCCAAAGAAAACTGTACAAATATGGTATTGGAATATGTATGGGAAAACAAAGTCAGCGATGCATTCTCATAAAAAATGGGATTTATTGTGTTGAGGTAATCTAACAATTAGGGCCCACTAATTTGGTTTAGGAGGGAAAATATTAGGGTTTATGGAAGGTACTTGGGAGGACTTAATAAGATTATAAAATAAGTGATATGTTTCATTGAAGAGTTTCAACAAACATATTATGGGCATCAGTCAATGAGTGATGAAAAAGTATCGTACATGAGAGAGTAGTTTACCATAATCTATTAAACTTACTCATTAATGTAATTATACTCCCTCCATCCCTATTTATAGGAGTAGTTTACAAAAAAAAAAATTGTCCTTAAATATAAGATCATATACAAATTCCTAGATGCATTGATTACTCTTTTTTCCAAATATACCACTTAGTAATACTATCAATTTGTCTTGGTATAGGAAAAGTTAACATTAAATATATATTTAATTAAGGGTAATCTAGTAATAGTCACACCAATTTGAGACAACTTTATTACTCCAACAACTTTTCTTAATACACGTGATTTTTGTAAACTACTCCTATAAAAAGGGACGGAGGGAGTATTTGAAATTTAAGCGATTGAAGTGACTGAAAGTAGCTTAAGAAACAACAAAACAACAAATAGTTGGTGGGTGAAAAAGATGAGATTGGAAAATTTAGGTTTGTGTGGATTTTGGGGATCTTAAAAAATTGGGTTGGGATTGAGGATTCAAATGGATGTGCCAAAAGAGAAGGGTTTGTTGGTGTTGTTTTTTGATATTGGAAGAAGAAATTGATGATGGGTAGTGAAAAATAATAATTTGAATGAAGAAAAGAGAAAAGTTCAGGGATTTGACGGGTGATTCCAACATCAAATTTACCTAAATGAAATAAATTAGATGGGATGCATTTGAGACTTGGGTACATGGGAAACATTTGTTGGGAAATTGATTCCAATTTTGCCAAAGTACCCTTTGTTTGATTTAATCGCAATAAATATGAAAACATAATAACAAACAACTTGGTTACCATAAAAAAAAAAAAGAAAAACAAATGATTTGGTTGTTGTGTTATGTGAAAGATGTAGAAATTTGGGGTCTATTTAACCGACGTGAACTAAACACACCCCCTCAAATCCAACCTAAGGCAAGCCAGCACGAGACAACTCAAATGTCGCAATTAGGCGACTGGGGCGGATCGAAATAAATGGTTGGGCCTAACACAACCCCACAACATCAGCTTGTGCGATGAGGATTGCTCCCACTTATAAACACAAGTTCATGCCATATTTTGTCTGATGTGAGACTCTTTAAGAATGTAGAAGGTATGGAATGATCACCCCCCCCCCCCCCCTTCTCATGACCAGCACCCACTTGGTTTGTGGAAAAAAACGGTGGGTGGCCCGATAGTGGAAAACTGATAGTAGGTGGTCCAATGGATTTTGGATAGCCTCAAAAAGCTTGTACATTTGTTCATTTGTGAACGAAAGTGAGTTTGAGCAAGACTGTTGCCCTTAATCAGAAGTATCTTGGAGTGCACGACCTTCGATTGATGAAATGAAAATTGTCTTATCCATCATCACCCTTTGTTGCAATATCACATGGTCAGGCACCTGAGGCAGCCCCCGAGGTGCGAATTCTTATGTTTTTCTCCTGTTTTCAATCATTCTTCCATCTGGAAACTCCTAGGAACTTGAAATGAATTTTCTTCACTTTGTGTTGTCTTCAAAAACCTTCTAAGAAACATTGACTTCCATCTTCATATTCATGATCCTTCCTGTGTTGTCTTGATTTGTCGATTTACATGATTTTTCACTACAAAACACTCAAAACACCTATAGAGTTGCATGATCTAGGATAAAACGAATTACAATGACTCGAGTGAAAACAATACAATACCTTCCTTAAACTATTGACAACTCCTCTATCTCTCAACGTATTTGTCTTCAAATGCAAAGAAAAGTACTAAAAAATAGCCGAAAATGTCATATGATGCTCTGTGATCAGGTTGCTAGAGGGTTTACTTAGACGTATGACATGGACTCCTTATAAACTTTTCCTCCTTTTGCAAAGTTGAACACTCTTATGATCCTCTTATCTCTTGATGCAAATTTGGATTGGAATCTTCATCAATTAGATGTAAAAATTGGATTTCTCAATGGTGTTCTAGAAGAAGAAGAACAGTACATGGATGGCCCTTCAGGCTTTCAAGAAAAATTTGGCTCAAAGGTGTGCAAATTGAAAGAATATATTTATGATTTAATGCGATCTCCAAGAGCTTGGTTCGAAAAGTTTACTCAATCAATAAAGAAACTAGGATACACTCAAAGGGAATCAGATCAAAGTTTATTCATAAAGTACAAACCTAGAGGAAAAATTACTATTCTAATTGTTTATGTCGATGATATAGTTCTTACTGGAGATGATGTGACAAAAATGGAAAGACTAAAGAGAAACCTCGCAGCAGAGTGTGAAATCAAAGACTTGGGATCTCTAAAGTACTTCCTTGGCATGTAAGTAACTAGATCAAAGAAAGGAATAGAGGTGTCTCTACAAAAGTATGTTATTGATCTCTTACAAGAAACAAGTATGAGTGGATGTAGACCTGCTGATACTCCCTTGGACCCAAATACAAAATTTTGGGCAAAAGGGGACACACATGTCGACATAGGAAGATACCAAAGGTTAGTTGAGAAAATTGATTTACTTGACACATACACGACATGACATTGCTTTCCCCGTTAGTGTTGTTAGTCAATTTATGCATGCCCATTATGAAGAACACATTGACGCTGTCTATAGAATTCTGAAATATTTAAAGGCTGCCCCAGGAAAAGGCCTATTCTTTGGAAAAACTAATGATAAGAATGTGGCTATTTTTACTGATGTTGATTGGGCAGGATCCATTACAGATAGAAAGTCGACTTTAGGTTATTGTACCTACGTGTGCGGAAACTTGGTAACATGGAGAAGTAAGAAGCAAGGTGTAGTTGCTAGAAGCAGTGCAAAGGTTGAGTTTAGAGCAATGGCCCAAGGAATTTATGAGGGTCTTTGGATTCATCGAGTTCTAAAGGAACTGAAGATGGTAGTAGAACTTCCATTGAAATTATATTGTGACAACAAGGCCACAAAAAGTATAGCCCATAATCCAGTTCAACATGATCAAACAAAGCATATTGAAATCGATCGTCACTTTATAAAATAGAAAATAGATCATGGAATACTTTATCTATCTTTTGTGCCTTCAAATCAGCAAACAACAAATATTTTGACCAAGAGGTTAGCAAGGGCAAGATTTGAGCATCTCATAAGCAAGTTGGGAGTGGTGTTGAAATATATAAATTATTTCCTTTTATTATTATTATTCTATTTTAATGGTTGTTTGTTTTTCATTATATCACTCCTAAAATTAAGGAGTTGACTAATTGTATTCTCTCCTATAAAAGGAGCACTATTCTCATTGAAATAAACAACTCTCAAGTTATAGAGTAATTTCTACATAAGACTATTCTCATCTGAGAGAAGCTTCACATTCCAATTTTTTTCTTTCTAGTTTCCAACTTTCCATTATGCCCTCCTCCTTACTCCATAGTTTTCTTCATCTTTAAAGTGATGAGGTAATGAATCCTCTATAGTTTTTACCTCTCTAGATCCATGTGAAGAGAGTCTTGTGAAGTTCATCACTCATCAATATTGCAAATTTCATTGAGCTCTCTAAAATGATAACATGTAAATGTTATTTTGTTCTTTAACGACAAGATTCAACTATTGATAGTCAGTGTTTTATGTTTTCTATGCTGGATTTGTTTGTTTTGTAAGCCATGTACATGTTCTTATCAATTTGTTTTTCGTGATTTTTTCTGTTATATTTTTTTTTAATTTCTGGGGTTACCAAACCCAATTTCATCGATCTGATCGGCCGACTACCCGAAACCGACCAATCTGTTTCAAAAAGCTGTCAAGATTGGGTGATGACAGGTCATCTTACGTTATTTTTAACATATTTTGCAGTCATTTTAGTTACGATTTGACACAAATTAAAGGAGTTTTAGAACAATTGCCTATGGTTTAAGGAACATTTTGTAATGTTCATATTGAGTCATGTAATTCTAATTTTCCCTAAACCAGGCAACTTTTAGGCGTTTTTGATGTGTTTCATTACAAAATCATATAATTTGGCAAAACAAAGCACCTCATGAAGATTTGGGAACACAATAAATGAAGATTCAAGGGGTCTCTAAAGACATTACAAGTTTGAGAAATTCTATTCTAAGTCCTAAGACAAATTTCAATGAAGAAAGCATTGAAAAAGATGAAGAAAGAGGAAAAAAACGCGTTGGAAGAGGGTGATGTGTGCCCCAGGTATGTTGTTGTACACCCCGGGTCTGCAAAACAATGCTGAAATGCACTATTTTAAGCAACAAACGCGAGGGGTATGATCCACAAGCGGCGCGCATGCACGTCCCTGGAAATACAACATTTTGCTATTTTTTGGTTGCGGGTTTGGGGAAAATCCCAGTTTTTCAGCCAAAATTCACTAGGAAATTAGTCTATAAATATAACTCATCACATTCACAAATATTCATTCATAATGAATTGGTTCAAGAGGAAGGCAAGCACTAGGAGCACCAAGGGAGGAGTCTCTCCTCAACCTTTTTCTCTAGAGTATGTTGATTGCTTTTTTAATTTGTCTTTAGTTAACATGAGTAATTCTAAAGCCTAATTTGGTAAGATTCTAAGATGAACCTCTATTTGTTTGTTGGATCAATTTAATTCAAGTATTTTATTCAGTTATTTTATGAGATCTATTTGATTTTTATATGCAAAAGTATTAATGTGTGAATGAAGCCCTAGGGAGTGTGACATACCTAGGGAATCAGATTGAACTTAGAAATAGGTGGCATAGACGATACTGCCTGAGTCGCTGTCCCTTGTCATTTTTTTCGAACGTTGCATTATAAACTTTATTCTTTCCCCTTGGTAAGGTAGACGACATATGGCTACCCGTTTGTAGAGCTACTAAGGTAAGAAATTATATGTGATGTACTTTTAAGATTCATAGACGAAGTTGGAGCCTTTAAATGACAATTTAGAAATCCCAATTCTTTTATGTTTCAATTACCTCTAAGATAGTAAGGCCACACTTTAACAACCTTATGTTGGCATATTGGACCTTGTAGGATTGACAACCTTACATCCATAGAGCGCGTATAACCTCATTGTGATCAACTGGTGCAACTTGACAGCTAGAGGAACATAATAATCCCACGAACTCGTCACTTAAATAGAAACCTTATCTCATAATTGAATAATACCTTGTCTATAATCTAACAAGGAAATAGAGGGGATTTGAAGAATCCTAACCGCCGCTAAAATTCCACAATCAAAACCGGTTACTAAATCTCAAATGATTTGCGCAGTCAAATCAAACTTAGAAACTCCCCCAAATTTACTCGCTTTATTTATTTATTTGGCTTAATTGCAGTTTTGGTCCCCCTATTTTCATCTTTTTTTGAAATTGGTCCCCCTATTTTAAAGTTTGACAGTTTTGGTCCCTCCATCATATTTTTTAACTAAAAAAGGTGATGTGATAGGTTTTAAATGTCATGGTATATGATCTGAAGTTGACAAAAATATCAACATCGATGAAATCGTAAGAAAATTCTCTTAAAAACTTCATTTAAAACATGTTATATCACCGTATTTTAGATATATTATTAGATAGAGGGACCAAAACTGTCAAATTTTAAAATAGGGGGACCAATTTCGCAAAATGGTTAAAATAGGGGGACCAAAACTGCAATTAAGCATATTTATTTGCATTTATTATATGTTTTAATAAGTATCGCTAGTTGTCTAGTTGAAATGACAATCTCTGTAAATACGATCTTACTTATCACTTTATTACTTGAAAATGGTTTGATGCACTTGTCAAATTTAATCATCATTGGACAATGATTCACCATTTGTAGGTTAGGCCGAATTGGGAGTTTATGCTCGAACCTGGATTTACCCGAACCGATATCCACCCTAATGGTTAGAGTGAGATCAAAACCTGGTTTCAATTTTTCTATTTTGTTCCTTAACCCTTTGTCTTGTCATCAAATTGGCTAACACTGTTCCGTTGTAACGTGTTGGAGTACCCTTGAACTCCCATCACTACCTTTTTCTTAAGCATCTTTTTTTGAATAGAAAAAATTGTCTCTTATTGAATCCAAAATAAATTGATCTTATTCATCATTGTACTAATACTACCGTTCTTATTGTTATTCAAACACAAACAACCAAACGTAAACTTATTCAAATACCCAAAAAAAAGGGACCAATATCAATGAGTTGAGATCCTCTCCATTTATAAAAATAAATGGAGATTGTCATTGTGAAAGAGATAGACACAAAAAATAAATGGTAAGTCCTATTATTAAATGGGTTCCACCATCATTAATCAATTTCAACATTTTTTGTCTTTGTCTCTCCAAATGAAAGAAATAGATAAGAGTTTCTAGGAGTCGTCAATTTGTTTTGTTTAAAACAACAAAAATATTAGACAATGTCGGATACAAATCTGGTTCAATAGTTGATTCCTTCTACATTTTTGATAAATATTGATGAAATATTTTTTTGTTCTCAATTTTTTATTATTATAAAACCTATTTTTTACTAAAACAAGTAAATGTCTACCTTTTTTCAAAAAAAGAAAAGAAAAAAGTAAATGTCCACCAATACCATTAAACTATCATTGAGAAGTTTATATTAAACACACCTAAAAATAATATATAAAAGAAGATTACAAGAAATAATCAACAATGCAATACAAAGTCACACTGGTGGTAAAACAATCCTTGAAAAACAACATACAACCCAAAACAGCGAAGTAAAACACCAAAATAGAGAAAAACAATGGAAGGGGAGTAAGCAACACAAACCTAAACAATCATCTCATCAAACATAGGGACGGTTCCCTTACTCATTATCCATTAATTTGAAGCAAGAGCTTCCAAAAGAGCAACAAAAGCAGATATAGGATTTCCAAAAATAGCTGAAAATATTAGCTTGAAGATCACAACAGCTATCTTTGTGCACTTGCTCATAGTCCTTGCTCTCGTTGAAATTCTTGAACTTTGATCCATTTCCAAGCTTGTGAGTGCAAGTTGAGTTTCCCTATCACTCATAGAAGTTGAATTTGTAATTGCCCTATCTCCTTGAGAAAAATAACCCCTCCTCCAGTTCTCAAGTATCAAAGCCTTGAAACAAGACACATGGTAACTAGAATTTCCATCATAATAAGACCACCCTTGAAAATTTCCCACAACATGCTTATGCTTACATTTCACACACTTTGAACGAGCTTTATGATAGAGTTTCAATGTCACGTTTCCACTTTCATCTGAAATACTATGTTTCAGCTTCAAACAACATGGATGAAGATCATAGTCTGTGCTAGAGCAATGATAAACAAAACCTAACACATCTTTTCCACAAGCATTACAGTATCTTGTTTTATTTCCAGGTGGTTTCTTATGGAACTCGAAATAGCTTTCTTTGAAAAATGGATGACATGCATGAGAATCAGGATTTTCACATTCTCCATGCAAGACATAACTGCAATCGATATTTTCACAATGGTAACTTGATCCAAACCCTAGTTCTCCACAACCACTGCATGTGTATGGTGCTCCTGGAGGCTTCAGGTTTAATGAGTGTTCGTGATTCATCTCAATTATTTTTTGTGAATCCTGTTGAAACAAAGCAATAAAGAATTGACAAAGTTAATAAATGTTTGCTAAAAAAAATGGAAAATTAAATTTATTTATTTTTACTAATGCTTTCTGTAAAAAAATAAAAATAAATACTAATGCTTGAAAGTGTATCTAACTATTTGGCATGAAATACGTACCAAAAACTTTTCACTGTTGATATCAATTAAAGATGCATAAGCTAGCTATTTATAGGCAAAAGAATTCTTGTCCAATAAGTGACTTCTTTTGTGAATTGCTTTTTTTTTGAAGGATTCTTTTATCAATTGTTGATAACTTTTCCAAGAAATTACTTCATATTATACGCATAGTTTCCTTTTTTTTGTGTGTGAAAAAAATAGTTTATTTTTTTTGAATGAGTGTGACAAAAATAGTTAATTAGTAAGACTGTTGTCATTGAAGCTTCGTTGGCCGAAGGGCGGATTTCCCTTTCAATTTCATTTACTTCTAAGATAGGTTATCATCACTTTCGTCTTACAAGTTTGAATTATTTCGGTAATTTAATAGTAATGGTTTATTATTTAGAATTTAAAACTTGGTCAAACCCATCAAATTTGGGTTAAGTGGAATGGCTCAACATTTGCATTGAGTTTTATATACGACGATGAGGACATTTTGGAAAAGGCAGGGTCATCTTCATGCTTTTTAATTACAATATATAGTAATTAATTATCTTTTTGAAACAATTCTGGAATTTTTATATATGATTATTATTTTTTAAATAAATTAATGGCCTGAATTCACTTTTATGACGGAGGTGTTTGGGGTTCAAACACTGACCACTAACCACCATGTTATAATGTCTTTATGTTGAAAACCTATTTATATGCCAAAAGAAAGCGTATCCAACAACCTTTTCTATGTTTTTTTTATAAGAAAACTGCTTTTCCCACTTCCTACAAAGCTAAAAAACATCAATATTTTACGTTTTTAACCCTATCGGCAGTTAACTGCCGATGGGAAGGATCCGGCGGCGGTTAACTGTCGATGGGAAGGAAACCAGCGGCAGTTAGCTGTCGTTGCAATGTTTTGCCTATATTTGCCAAAACTTCACATTTTTTCATCTTATTATGAACAAAAACGATAAAATGAGTGAACAAAAACGATAAAATGACATGCGATTAAAGTGAAAAAGCTAAAAAAAAATGACAGCAAATTTTTTAACTTAAAAACTGTTTTACTTTTTTTAAAAACATATTTAATTTTAACAAAAACTAATTCTAACATAGTTTTAATTTAAAAAAAAAAACTGATTTTAAAAAATCAGTTTTTATAAATTGTATTATTTTAAAAACAGTTTTCAATTTATTAAAAAAACAGCGTTATTTTTGTTATAAAAAACTGTTTTTCAACAATAAACCTTTTTAGTATATTATTTTTTATGAGGTATTTTTATTAAAAAAACAGTCTTTTAAATTAAAAAAAATTAATTTTTAAAAAATATCAGATTTATGACTACACAATATGGTTGTGAATGTGTTGTTAGTTATGGATTGATAGTTATCAATGGTTGCCTTCGTGTGAGGAAAGATGCAAGTTTCAAGGTGTATACAACAATTTTCTTTTGCTTTTTCTCACACAAAGGCAGTCATTGATAACTATCAATCCATAACTAACAACACATTCACAATCACATTGTGTAGTCATAAATCTGATATTTTTTAAAAATTAAGTTTATTTAATTTAAAAAACTGTTTTTTAATAAAAATACCTCAAAAAAATAATATAATAAAAAGGTTTATTGTTGGAAAACAATTTTTTTTAATAAATTGAAAACTGTTTTTAAATGAAAACAATTTATAAAAACTGATTTTTTAAATCAGGATTTTTTTTAAATTAAAACTATGTTAGAATTAGTTTTTGTTAAAATTAAATATGTTTTTTAAAAAAATTAAAAACAGTTTTTAAGTTAAAAAATTAGCTGTCATTTTTTTTTTAGCTTTTTCACTTTAATCGAATGTCATTTTATCATTTTTGTTCACTCATTTTATCGTTTTTGTTTACAATAAGATGAAAAAATGTGAAGTTTTGGAAAATATAAGCAAAATATGGCAACGACAGCTAACTGCCGCTGGTTTCCTTCTCATCGGCAGTTAACTGCCATCGGATCCTTTCCATCGGAAGTTAACTGCCGATGAGGTTAAAAACGTAAAATACTGGTGTTTTTTAGCTTTGTATGAAGTGGGAAAGACAATTTTCCTTTTATAAGGGCAACTTTTTCTGTGTATAACTTTTCCAAGAAATGACTTCATATTATACGCATAGTTACCTAGTTTTTTTTGGCTGTTAACACTTTGGGCCGATCGATGAGCATGATAACCAAAACTTGTGACCTAAGTATATGGGCATTAAGATGTTTGAAGGTCTTTGACGTGGGCAAAAAAACACTTTGGTTTAGCAAAATTGAATTATTTAAGCAATTTAATAATTATTTATTATTTAAAACTAACGTTTAGACGGACACTTTGGTTTGCCTGTCCGCTTTTTTTTTTTACTGTGCTAACACAAGTAAATTACAAGAAGAAAAAATTTTATGAAATTTTAATTAAAACTATATGTATAGATGTTTGTGACTCTTAAATGGTAACAAATTATTTTTATCTTTTATCAATAATATAACAAATATAATAGATATTTTTATCGTTTTCAATACCACAAACAACACCGCATTTTTAAGAAAAACTATTTAAGAGTATAATTGGAATATTGAAAAATCCAACCTAAAAAAACATGTTTTACCTCTATGTATTATCGTACATATAAAACTTGGTCAAACCTATAAAATTTGTGGTAAGTGAAATCGCATAGTTTTTTTTTTAAGAATGAAATCGCATAGTTAGATGGTGTGGTACGTGAAAATGAAATCGCATAGCTACATGGAAAATGCAACGGCATCTTCTGGGTAAGCAATATACTCCTTCTGTCTCAAAATATAAGTAAAAATTGGTCAACAAAAGTTAAAGTATTTGGTTTAAAATTTGTACCAAATACATCGACTTTATAATAATTCGCTAGTCATAAGAAAATGACTTTATTTCCTTAACTATGTGAATTTGTAGCTACTAATTAAGAGCGTCTTTTTCGACTTCTTTACTAGGAAAGTGAATCCGTTTATTATATAGTTTATATCGTTATGCACTTAAGTCTTAAACATACTACTCTCAATTTAAGAGACTACGTTTCTTGCTATAAAATTAACGGTCAATTTTTATGTATTTTGAAGTTTGGCTGGGTAAAATTTATTTAACTACTGGGAAAAGATTCGCGTTTTCGCACTAGTCGCGTAACATTGCGGTAATTATATAAAAAATAATTAGATTGTTAATATTGTTGAATGTTTAAAGATACTAAATAAAAATTATTAGTATTATTGTATATTTTTATTAAATATTTCTATCTTATATATACAAAATCTGTTAAATAGTTGAATCATATTAGTTGTAGATTTTATTTGCTTATATATGCAAAAACAATTTTATATATATATATGAAAAAATCGATATGATAAAATTTTGAATACTAATGACTATTTTAAAAATATCAAAATTAATGTAGTGTTTTTATTAAATAAATTTTTATTTTATATGCAAAACAACGTTTAATCTTTGCATCGCTCTTGTTGCAGATTTTATGTGTTTATATCTGCAGAAACAAATTTTATATACATAAATGAGAAAGTCAATAAGATAAAATTTTGCAAACTTATGACTATTTTCAAAATATGAACATTAATGTGGTGTTTCTAATAAATAAATTTTTATTTTATGTTTAAAACACTATTAAATATTTGAACTGCAATCGCTAAGGATTTTATATGTTATATATGCAGGAAAAAAAATTATGTTCCGGTATGTTATAGTCAATATGAATTTTTTTTTAAAAATTCGTGACTTTTTTCAGAATATCAACATTAATGTAGTGTTTCTATTAAATATTTTTTATTTTATATACAAATTATCGTTAAATTAATGATTTGGGGTTTATCTTAGAGGAAAGTACCTTTTTAATGTGAAGTGGGGTTAATTAATGATTTGTTCGGTCTATAACAAGGTTTTAGAGGGGTAGTGGATGAGGATGCTTGGTGGTGGATTCTGGAGGAGGGTGGGTACACTAGTACAGAAAACACTTTTTAAATCGGGCGAAAATGACTTTTTAAATCGGTTCCGGGTCCGATTTATAGGTGACCGACTTAAAAAACTGTTTTGATTTTAAGTCTATCTTTTCATCCGATTTAAAATCCTTTAATAAGTCGGGTCAACCGACTTGAAAAGATGTTAATTAAGTCGGTTCATGTAACATCCGGGATTTGCCTTTCAACTGGCTTGCCCAGGTTTGCCCCGCAATGTTACTCATGGTCTTCTCCAAACCCCTATTGGAGTTTCATGCCTTCCGTGGGAATCGAACCATGTACCTGGGACCTATACGTACACGCTCAATGCATTCCCACTACCAATTGAGCTACTAGCTCAATTGGTAGTGGGAATGCATTGACTTGTACTTATGGCCCCCCGTACATAGTTCGATTCCACAGAAGGCAAAAACTCCACATAGGGGCTGTGGAGAAGACCATGAGTACATCGCAGTCCTTGAAAGATAGGGAGGCCAGCCCGTAAGGGAGCCAGCCGGATGTTACAAAAAAGTATGTTACAAAAAGGCGCCTTTTTTGTAACATCTGGGATTTGCCTTTCAACTGGCTTGCCCAGGTTTGCCCCGCAATGTTACTCATGGTCTTCTCCAAGCCCCTATTGGAGTTTCATGCCTTCCGTGGGAATCGAACCGTGTACCCTGGAGGCTATAAGTACACGCTCAATGCATTCCCATTACCAATTGAGCTAGTCTTTTTTGTAACATCCTGAATTTGCCTTTCAACTGGCTTGCCCAGGTTTGCCCCGCAATGTTACTCATGATTTTCTCCAAGCCCCTATTGGAGTTTCATGCCTTCCGTGGGAATCGAACCGTGTACCTGGGACCTATAAGTACACGCTCAATGCATTCCCGCTACCAATTGACTTAGAGAATTCCATGCTTTGAACAACTAAGATGTCTTTTTTAAGTGTCTTTCTGAACAGTGTAGTGTCAACTTGACCTCTTACAAAATCATTTTTAAGTGAGAAATTACTTAGTCTCTCATACCAAGCTCTGGGAGCTTGTTTCAGACCATACAGTGATTTCTTAAGCTTAAAAACAAAGTCTGGATGTTTTAAATCTTCAAAACCAGGAGGTTGTTTGACATACACTTCTTCAAAATTGACACCATTTAGAAAAGCACTCTTAACATCCATTTGATATAAAATGATATTATGATTTACTGCATAGGAAAGAAGTAACCTGATTGCTTCCAATCTTGCAACTGGAGCAAATGTTTCAGTGTAATCAATTCCTTCCTGTTGACTGTAGCCTTGAGCAACAAGTCTAGCTTTATGTTTGACTACCTCTCCTTGTTCATTCAGTTTGTTTCTGAACACCCATTTTGTTCCAATAATGTTTTTGTGATTTGGTTTTGCAACTAAATCCCAAACATCATTTCTTTGAAACTGATTGAGTTCTTCTTGCATAGCCACAATCCATCCATCATCAGAAAGTGCTTCATCAACTGTTGTAGGTTTAATCATTGACAGTAATCCAAGCAAAGAGTCATTCTGTCTGAATGCTGATCTGGTCTTTCTTGGACTATCCTTGTTTCCAATGATTAACTCTTCAGGATGTGAAGACTTGTACTTGAAGGTGTTTCTGGGTGGATTTGCTTCTTGAGATTCATTAAGATCTTGTTCAGAAACATCTTGATCTTGATTAGCTTCAGGAAGAGTGTCAGCTTCTGAGAGGTTTTCAACACCTGGAGGATTTTCAGCTTCTGAACTTTTCTCAGACTCAGAAATCTGATAAGGTTCTGAAGTATCCTCTGAAAGCTGAATATCTGCAAAACTCTCAACTAGCTCTGATATTTTATTATCAGGCTTCTTGTCATCAAATCTAATGTGCATTGATTCTTCAACAACATGTGTTTCAGAATTGTACACTCTGTATGCTTTAGATCTCTTAGAGTATCCTAAAAAGATACCCTTGTGAGCCTTAGCATCAAATTTCTTTAGATAGACTTCATTGTTTAGAATGTAACATGTACATCCAAACTGATGAAAATACGAAATGCTTAGCTTTCTTCCTTTGAATAACCCATATGATGTTTATTCAGAATTGGTCTAATAAAGATCCTGTTATGAATATAACATGTTGTGTTAACAGCTTCTGCCCAGAAGTACTTTGCAATGTTAGATTCATGAATCATGGTTCTGAAAAATCAAACTTATACACATTGTTCTTTCTCTTTCCCTTGAACACAACAGACTTATCTTTGTTGTTGATTATAGTGCAAGTGTTTTTATCAAACAAGACATCAAAACCACTGTCACAAAATTGACTTATGCTAAGTAGGTTATGTCTTAGTCCATCTACCAACCAAACATTATTAATGGAAATGGAAGAATTACCTATCTTACCAGTACCAATGATCTTGCCTTTTTGGTTTCCTCCAAATCCCACAGTTCCTCCCTCTTTCATGGTCAGGGTTTGGAACATAGACTTTTCTCCTGTCATGTGACGCGAGCAACCACTGTCCAGGTACCATGACTTCTCCTTTTCTTTGGCTTTAAAGCATATCTACAATAGAAATGATTTCAGACTTAGGTATCCATATCTTTATAGGTCCTCTTTGGTTAGTTCTGAAAGGATATGGCTTCTTTTGTACCTTTTGTCTGACATTCAGAGATTTAAAAGGTTTTGCATACACTAGTTTCTTATCTTTTGAAGATTTTGCAAACACAATCTTTTGAAAATGTGAGTCTGAATTTTTCAGAGTCTGAGACTTGCTTGTCTTAGGCTCTGATTTCTTCAGACTTTGAACCTTTTCAGATTTAAAGTCTGTTTTCCTCATAATCTTAGACTTAGAACCTTTTGGCTTAGATTTTGGCAAGGTTTTAGATTTTGCCTTCATCTTTTCCTTAGGTTCAGAAGTTTTAGATTCTGAGTTGTTCAGAACTTTAATTTCAGCAATCTCAGTTTCTGATAATTTCAGTTTCTCAGAAATATTAGATGCAGATACAAAACACACCTCAGTGCCTTTCACAATCTCTTCAGAACAGTATGGTAGGTTTGTTTCTTTTGAATGATTAAATGGATCATTTTTGAAACCAATACCTTCTCCCCTATTTATGTTAATATTGTAAATCATAGAAGCAACTTTACTTGTGTTGATTCCAGTTAGGATGAAATCCTGAAGTGCAATTTCTTGCTCACTTGGAACTTCATCAGGTTTCTTATGAGCCATTTCTCTGAGTTCTCTAACTTCTTCATCAATCTCATTGATATGATTGTGAAGTTGGAGATTTTCATCAGACAACAAGTTATATTTCTTTTTCAAAGATTTTATTTGAATTAACTTGCTTTCTGAGATGGTTCATAAGATCCTTAACTGTATCAACAAGCTCAGAATGAGTAAGTTCAGAATATACCTCATCTTTATCTTCAGAGTCTGAACCTGACTCTGTATCAGAAGATGTTGTTGCCACAAGAGCTAGGTTAGCTTCTTCTTCATCATCCTTCTCAGATTCAGATTCATTATCAAGATCATCCCATGTTGCCATAAGACTTTTCTTGAGCTTGTTTCTGAAGTTGCTTGATTTTGAGCTGGTCTTCTTGAATTTCTCCTTTGATTTGTCCTTCTGTAGGTCAGGGCATTTAGGTATGAAATGACCAGTCTTTTTGTAGTTGAAGCAACCCTTCTGATCTTCCTTCTTGGAACCAGATCCTTTAAAGTTACTGCTCCTGTTAGAAGACTTCTTTTGTCTTTTCATCAAGTACTGAAACCTTTTAGAAAGCATTGCCAGCTCCTCAGCTTCTGAATCTTCTTCAGAACTTCCCTCAGAAGATTCCTCATCAGATTCTATAGCTTTTAGAGCTTTTGATGACTTTCCTTTAGATTTAAGTGCTATAGACTTGGACTTTCTAACAGGTTCATCTTCATCGAGTCCTAGTTCATGCACTTTGAGAGAGCTGATAAGATCTTCAATACTAAGAGTATTTAGATCCTTAGCTTCCTCAATGGCGGTTACTTTAGGTCTCCATTTAGAAGGTAGACTTCTAAGGATCTTGTTCACATGGTCAGCAGTTGAGTAACTCTTTTTCAGAATCTGAAGTCCAGATACCAGAGTCTGAAACCTTGAGAACATAGTCTCAATGTTTTCATCCTCCTTCATCTTAAACAACTCATACTGTTGAACCAGAAGGTTAGCCTTGGCTTCTCTAACTTTCTTGTTTCCTTCATAGTTAGAGCATAAGGATGTGAAGATGGCCTTTGCAGTAGCTTTATCACTTAGCTTCAAGTATTCATTGTGAGGCAGAGAGTCCACAATAATACCTCTTACTCTGTGATGCTTTATGTAGATCTTTCTCTCAGCATCAGTAAGATTCTTCCTGTTTATGGCAACTCCTTCTTCATCAACTGGTATAGTTATACCATCTTCAATGATATCCCAAAGGCTATCATCGATTCCAATGATATGACTATACATCTTGCTTTTCCACCATGAAAATTTTTCAGGGTCACCAGTAAACATAGGAGGTCTATCATGTGAGTGTGATTGCTTGTCATCTGTACCATAATCATATGATACAGCAGCGCCACCACTTCTAGATGTGGATTCACCAGATTCACCAGAAGACATGTTTTTCTCAGGATCTTGACTGACTCACTGTTAGGTGATTGAATATCAGAACCGAAGCTCTGATACCAACTGAAGGTGAGAAAAAACACAAGAAGGGGGGTTAAATTGTGTTGGCTTTTTCTTTCTCAAAAACTTGAGTTAGTTCAGCTTCTAATTGGGATCAGAGTCTGAAGCTAATTTTCAGAGTTAGATGCAGCAGATATAAAGTACAGAGAGAGAGAGAGAGAGAGAGAGAGAGAGAGAGAAAGACACAAGTAATTATCTTGGTTCCTTCCACAACACGGAAGTAGTCCAGTCCCCTTGTTACTTACAATAGATTTTTCACTATAATCCAAATAGTTACAAATGCTCAAGCACACAAGCAAGAGACTTCCAAATGCTCAACCACACAGTAAGAGCCTTCTAATTGCTCAAGCACAAAAGCAAGAGACTTCTGATTGCTCAAGCACACAAGCAAGAGACTTCCAATCAAACAGAGTTACAAAGAAATATGTTTGAGTTGAACACTTGATATACTATCAGTGGTGTTCACAGAATACAACACAGTTTTCAGACTCTATACTTAATAAATTCTAACATGAGAAAGTTTGAAAGAATTTCTAAGTTATTGATGCGTAGTGAATTTGACAGAGTATTGGCACTTTCAAAATTGTAGAGTCTTGTATTTTCTTCTTCAAGTATTCAGTCCTTTTATAGAGGGATAGAGAGACGTTGAGAAGGTGCTAGATCATCAATAGAGTCGTTTGAATTGAAGTTTGATCCAACGTTGATTTCTTCCTTGATATGGACTGTGTACCATGAAGAATAACGTTTGAATCCTTTCCTTAAAATGGATTGGATGTTTTGTCCAAGGAGACAAAGTTGCAGAGATCGTTCTGACTCTGAGGTTGTTGCAGAGGTCGTGGTCGTATTTTGTACTTTTGACAGTGACATCAGTTGACTTCTGAGTTTCCTTCAGACTTCAGACTCCAGTATTCAGACTCTGAACTTTAAACTCCAATCTTCAGACGCTAGTCCTCAGACTCCAGTCTTCATACATCAGTCTTCAGATTCTGACTTGATACCCAAGCTTCAATATTTTTCTTTGCTCTTAACTTGATCTTTCAGAACCACTATAGATACATAAGTTTAAATGTATGGTCTTGCACACTTAGAACAAACATTAACATATCCAATTTTCTTTTTAACACTGTTATCATCAAAACTCAAAAGGGACTTGTTCATACATTTTGTTCCAACAAAATGATCGGCTCACAACACTCCATAAAAAAGTCACTAAGAAACCCCTCAACTCCCGGACCATCAAGACACCTAAACCATCCCAAAAACATGAAACTAGACGTTAACTTCGGATCTTAAAGCAAAAGCAGTCGGCCCAGTAGAATTTAGAAGACAAAACTCAAGGTAGTCAACGGGTGGAGCAGCAACGCAAACAAAACAAGCTCAAAAACAACCCAAAAACGAACTCCCCCAAATCAAGCCACAAACCAACCCAAAAACAATCTTATGCCAAGATAAGTAAGCAACGATGAAGATGGACCCATATCCGAGGTAACCACATAAACCAACTAATAACCAAAATAGAGCGAGATTCTAGTCACAAACAACTAACACCCAACAAAATCACACCACCACCAATTGGAGTAAGGTTATGCCTCCCCCTCATCAACACCTCAATTTCAAAAAACAAAATCTCCACCCTTAAAACTCATTGAGAGTGAGACCACCCAACAGTTGCAACCACCGCTGCAAAGCCCAAGTAAACATCTAAAATCACCACCAGCGCTCTTTCGAGCCACCACTCAACCCCCAATACAACGTAAAAGACACCATAACTACCCCACACAACACCAATAGGTCTCCCAAAACCCTCCACGAAAACATAGATTTATATATACAAAAAAAACCCTTAAACTTTCACCTTTGTCACTCTTCCCACATTGTCAAATCTTGAGCGACAAATAAGCCAAAACATAAAACGCAAGTACTCCTAAGCCACATATCTGAACCTACCCAATCTATCAACAAGAATAGAAACACAAACAACACGACCAAACAGTAACACAAAAAACATAACACAAAAACATAAAACCAAAAGTTGGAGACCCATAGAAACAAAACAACTCGTCGACTACGAAGAACCGACGACATCCAAACTCAAAATAACCGCAACACCACAACCACATAAGGGTTTTACGGTAAATAAACAACAAAAAAAGAGGAGGAAAAATCTGAAACAACAATAACGGGCAATCTCAGAGACCCAAAAATCAATACAAAACCCATATCTTTCGAGACCCAAACTCGAATTTGAAGATACAACAGCAAATCTGAAACAAAATCACAAAACATGACTTGAAGAAACTAGGAAAAACAAACAAAGTTCATTTGTTAAGTGTCATTCTGGATTGGTGCAGCAGAGCACACACGTTTTAGAGAAGCCACAACACACACACACAAATATATATATATATATATATATATATATATATATATAGAGAGAGAGAGAGAGAGAGAGATCTCCAACGGTCGGAAAACCAGTTGTGGCGCCGACGACTAAGCCCCTATCTGAGTACAGTGATTTTTTTTCCGACAAATAATGAAACGCTAGTAGAATAGGAAAGAGATAAATAGAGAAAATAGGTGACATAAACTTTAAGAAAAAAAATAAAATGAAATGTAATGTAAATATGATTAAAAGGGATTTTTTCATAACGACCTTAAAATTAATGAAATTTGATTTTAATTAATATAAAATTTGATTTTAAAGAAGTACTCATGTCAAACAATAACAAAACCAAAAGATCTCACCCACAATAAAACAAGCAAAAATTAAAACACCACTAGAAAATCATCTAGCCTCCGATCAGGATCTTCCAACCACATTTGAACAAAGGAAGGAATAGGAAAAGAACCCTAACCAAGCCCTAAACAAATCCAACTCATGACACTATTGGTGTCAAGAACGGATTCATGATCCCACTCATAAAAGGAACATGTGTAGGCATAATGTTTTCCTAAAAACCACTTTTCTAAGATATGAATTTAACAATCTCCACCAACTAGAGCACAGACATCTCCGTCTCCAAAAATGTCTAGAAAGGTAACGATATATTTTTTTTATAGATAATGATTTATATTAGTAATTGAAAAACATGAAGATGCGTTTGCATTTTCCAAAATGTCCTCATCGTCGTGTTCAATACAAATGTTAAGCCATATAACATCATCCAAATTTGATGGGTTTGACCAAGTTTTATATTTTAAATAATAAATCATTATTAAATTTCTGAAATCATTCAAATTTGTATGACCAAAGTGATGATAAGCATCTAAGGAAACAATGAAATTGAAGAGAAAATCCGTCCTTAGGCCAACGAAGCTTCAATGACAACAGTCTTACGGATTAAGAAATTATTTTTTGTCACAAAAAAAATATAAAAAATTACAGGTAACTTATGCGTATAGTATGAAGTCTTTTCTTGGAAAACTATAAAAAAATAAATAAAAGAGGTCACTTATTGGACACGTTTTGAATTGTTGGCCCTGCCAAGTAAGGACATGGCTCATAGATGAATCTTACTAATTCTTTCGTAAATTGTTGAGTCTGGTTTTAATCGTTGAGTCTGTTAAATAGTTGTGTATGTTGTGTTGTCGAGTCAATAATACATGTGTTTTTGTTTTTCTTGTTAGATTTCTCAATTCTTGAAGGAAAACTCTGTTGAAGACGGGGAAGTTGACTCTGATTTCATGGAGTTAATGTATAATTGATTGTATAATAGTAGTATGATGATTTTAGGTCAAGTTTAGTGTGTTGGAGATCGAAAAATGTGTTGGAGTAAGCCCTAATAGCCAATCTATTTTGATTGGATTTGGTTTTGGATCATGACTTTGATATATATATATATATAATGCATTTATTTATTCTTTTGTTTAGTTTCAAAATAATAACCCCTTGAATAATTAGTCCGTTTAATGGAGCATTAAGTGTGACTTAATCGTGAAACCCATTAAACGAAAGGACATTATTCTTAAAGTATCTATAGTCAAGTTTTATTGTGAAATGAGATAACATTAAAGCATAGAGACTATTATGTGGGTAGACTGATGGTCACATCTCACGGATCACAGATAAAGAGTTATCAAGTCTTCACATAGGTATAAATATTAGGAGTAATATTTATACTAGATTGACCCCCCATGAGAATACTACATAGTAAAAGTTATGAAAAGTGTCATAAGATATTCTCATAGTGATAGTGGTGTATTCCATCCTTTGACCTGAAACCATTATGTACCCTAGATGTAGGAGTCGAGTGCTTTATCACCATTCAAACGTTGTCTGTAATAGGATGACTATAAAGTTGGTTGATGGGTACTCCATAAATCATGCTAAGGGACATGAGTGACCTAGATGGAATTTGCCCCTCCTACATAACAGGAGAAATGTCTATGGGCCCAATATTGAACTAGACAAGGATGACATGGTCTATGCCTTGTGTTCAATATAGACATGAGGGCAAAAGGGTAATTATACACATGATCATTATCACAGAAAAGTTTCGTCAGATTACATGACATTCTCGTCACTTGGGTAGCAGTGATGTGTTGCTAGATACCGCTCACTATTTATAATATTAAATATGTGATTTAATATTATTGTCAACGTTACGGTAACCTATAGGGGTCACACACATAGGACAGATAGATGAGAGAAATAAATAAGTAAGACTTATTTATAAAATAATAAGTAGGACTTATTAGTAATTAAATAATTAAGTATGACGTATTATTTAAGTTACAAAAAAATAGGAAA